>WWET01000373.1:322178-339133 GCA_011038615.1 Limnodynastes dumerilii
TTCCTGCAGATGGCACCATAGTCTGATAATACATTTTGATATTGCTTGCTAGCCAACATATACAAGAGCACGCAATATATTGATAACTTATTTCATATTTAGATTCTGAATTTCACCAAAGGTCAGAGGAACATAACTCAAGATAATCACACTGAATTGTAGTTTTCTTTCACTTCTATTAGATTAATTAATGAGATGGATTATGTGTTGAATATACACTTAAGCTAATAACTTAGAAAAGAAATATAGAAGAATGTTTTTAAATGAGCCCAGAGCCATATGAAAACATTTTTAAAGCATATAGCACATTTATTCCAAATATATTTTTCTGCCATGTAAACTCTAAGCTGTGTATTTTGGGGTTCCAAGTTACACAGTCACAGTTAAAACAAGTTCTAGTGGTTTATATTGTTACACATATGGCAATTGGCATTCTGATGCTTATTGTTTAAGTACATGCTAATTTAATTATCATTTTGGATTTGTACAAAGGCTGAGTAACTAGGATGAATAAATTATAATCCTGGCCAAATGTAACTTTAGAGCTAACTGTTACCAATGTGGAACACAGAGTTCAACAAATTAGTAGCAGTAATAGTCAGACTGCCATCCTTTTCAAACTGAAGTGATAACTACCAAATACAATTTCCAGTTCAAATCACATTTACAACATGGGTCTGATTCACAGATAAGAAGGAAAGAAGTGCGCTCAGATTTGCAAAACTAAGCACCTAAGTTGCAAGGCAACTCCCATGACACTTCATAGGGCTACCTTAATTCTCCATGTGATTCTTAATGCAGATTTTGCTAAAGTCCATGCAGAGTTTGCTAACTCAGCCCATTCAGACCTATTTAAATGCCTCCCCCAACCACTTTTCTTAACTTCCTTCTTATGGAGTACTGGCACACCCCTTCTTGGTATCTCATTGGGAATGGAGTTGAACTCTGTACGTAACAGGT
The DNA here is from genome assembly GCA_011038615.1 of Limnodynastes dumerilii. Taxonomy (NCBI): domain Eukaryota; kingdom Metazoa; phylum Chordata; class Amphibia; order Anura; family Limnodynastidae; genus Limnodynastes; species Limnodynastes dumerilii. Next base: position 323,139 of record WWET01000373.1, read on the forward strand.
TTCTGTCCATAACATCTGGATCACGCATGCGCAGTTTACATAAAATTGCCAAGATACGCACGCAGCCATATATTTAGGTACGTTCTTAAGTGTGAATCAGGGCCTGTGTTTAGCTGAGGTCATTTCTCTCCACACTGATCTCTACATTTTAGTTTAACATTTAAACTGTTCAGTATTTGCACTATAATGAAAAACAAGAACATTTTCTGCCTACATAAAAAAGGATAATTAGTTTGCTCCTCTTATATTTCATGGGTGCAATACATTAGTGTGACTTTCAGAGCGGTGACAGTAGGATATGTTATATATAGATATATTACAACTCAGCGGGACATCTCTCTGAAGCATGAAGACTGATGTAGTTGTATTGTGATATATGTATGTAAGTATGCAAATATATTTACTGACATTTATTTACTGACACTTTCTCATGGCTTAGCTCTTCTAGGATTTATAATTTATGGTAAAAATGACAAACGGGATCATTATTTAACATGATAACTACTGCATTTTTATCAGACTTTAATATAAGCAGCTCCCACTCATTGTATTGTATTTTAATAAACTCCAGCTATTAAATACTTTATGCCAAGTACAAAGCTAACTGAATCACAGCTATAAATTTTGCTGGCCAATGGAAAATGGAATGGATTCTCCACATGCCCAGTAGGTGGGTGGCAGCAAGGAAACTAATTAAAACGTTTCCAATCACTATGGTAATATGATATGGAACTTCCTCTGAATCGAGAAAAGAAAAATAGTTTAGCTTTGGGAGGGAAATTATTGATTTTACCCAAAATATAATTAGATTTTATGTTTATCCAGGGAACCATTAAAGACAGTAAAGCAATCTTTGGTACTGGGAGCAGCTATGTGAATACAAATTTTAAAAGGAAAATTTTATTCAATTTTGGTCATCACATATTACAATTATCTCTTTTACCCATAAGGGGCCGGATCCACAACAGCGTCCGTCTTCCAACTTACGTCCGTCATTTGCCGATAGTAGCTACTACGCATACGTAGTAACTATTTTACTTAATATTGGTATAGTTTAGTTACTTAGATTGCGTATATGTGGTCTTTAAAGACCACATATACGCAATCTACATAGCAAAACGAAACGTAGATTACGTAAAATTGTTACTCTGCATGCGTAGTAGCTACTATCGGCAAATGATGGACGCAAGTTGGAAGACGGGCGTTGTTGTGGATCCAGCCCAAGGTGTTGAGTGTAACACACCCACAGTCTCCACAAGAGCCCACCCCAGTTCTGGATGGATTTGGCTGTGTGGGATGTCAGATTGTGGTCCTCGCAGATCGTTATCACTGGAACACCAATACTCTAGAACAGCATACTAAGTATATGAAGAATACTGGAAGAGTTTCTAGGTGACTAGATCAAGAAGTTCCATGCTCCCAAGCCAGGACTGGATGAACCACAGGGCAATTGGGGAACTTGCCCCGGGCCCACACATATAATGGTCCCTCACAAACATCCAGTTTTCAGTGCTCTTGAAGCTCTCCAGTAGGATGGAGGTTAGTGATTGACATCCTCGTCTCAAAGAGCTAAAATGGCTGAAAAGGAACTAGAGATGTAATGACAAAATATGGCCACTAGATGGCTCTGGGGGGTAAGGTGTTGCTAATTCAATTGGATTGTATGTATTAACAAGAGATGGCCACTAGATGTCTCGGAAGAGTATGAGGGTTTAGAGGTTCCTAAGTGGCCTATGATTCTGTATTGTGGAAAGATGGGGGAGGGGGTTAATGATTAAGAATATGAGTAATGGCAAAGAGAAAAATATCTGGAAGTGGGCGAGTCAGGGAAATAGGACTGAGGGGTGTTATGGAGCATGATAAGGGGAGTATATTTATGATTTATGGAGTGGGTGATCAAGGGATCAGGCAAACTTTGGGGGTGAGTTAAGTGAGAACTGGCATAAGGTCAGTGTCAATGTTAAGACCTTTGGGCTGAGCGGTTTGTAACTGGAAAATCCACTTCAGTTCAGTTCTATTGATCTTTTTGAGTCTGTCTCCCCCTCTCCAGTCTTTGGGGGGTTTTTCTATGCCAATGAACTGAAGCCCCTTAGGGTGTTGCTGGTGGAATTTAAGGAAGTGGTCAGACACACTGTGTGCTGCAAAACCTTTTCGGATGTTCCGATTTTTACCCCTGGATTGATATATCCCAAGTCATAAATGTGCTTAACCTTCCATTAACATTACCCATCCCCCCACACTTAGCCCATTATAGACCCCTACCGATACCACCCACATATATAAGGGCAGCGCTATTTCACTTGTTTTCCCCACCACTTTAATTTGCATTTCCGGAGTACTCTTGGGGTACCCCAAAGCAAGCACCAGCAGTGCCCTTATTGACACCCATACCTCTCTCTGAATCATAGCGCTCCCACCATCCTTCTATTGAAAAATGTATGAAAAATAGAGTCTGCGGAGTATGTGATGATTATCACATACGGTAAGCCTTGACCCAGCCTTTGAATCTCCCTGTTCGTCTACAACATTAGGAGATTTCAATGACCTTGTCAGAGATTTGAACCTGTGTAAAAGGCAAGCAAAACATAGTGGCTTTATGGAATTTTTTGCCCATGAAGATGAACTTGTCTTTGCCATGATGTTAAGTCTATTTTGGACACACTTGTTATAAACCAGAGGATTGGTGTCTATTCCTCAATTCCTCTAGAGTAAACTTGAAGCTGTGCCACTCCACAACAGCAATGTGCTAGTAGGATAATTGGCTACTGAATAAAATTAACCTTATTCTGTATGTGTTAGGGAACTTCAACTGTAAGCTCCAAAGGGGAAATATCCCGGATCTGGGAACTTCTAGGTTGCTCCCGGGTCAGAGAACAGGGGCGTGAATTGAGTCAAAGATGAAGTTAGCTGGCTTCAAGTAGGATCTCTGCATGTAGTTCTAACACACGTAGCAGAGTAAAGATACGAGCATCACGGTAGAAAAGTCTCTAATAGATGCCACTAACGTGGAGTGTAGCAGGTAAGGAGGGTTCAGCGATATGAACGCCAACTGCGGGTTGGGATGCGAAGGCTGGACTGGATTGCAGCACTGGACAGGATGGCAGCACTGGACTGGATTGCAGCACTGGACTGGATTGCAGCACTCCCTAGTGAGGTAAGTGCAGCGGCGCTGGCCACTGCGTGTGACATCCCCCCCCCCCCCCATAGTGGTGGCCTCCGGACACCTTAACAGGACCTTGGAAGGATGTTTAGCCAGAAACTTCTGAATATGTCTTGGTGCTTTGACATCGGTGGCTTGAACTCAGGCACGTTCTTCTGGACCAAAACCCTTCCAATCAACCAGATATTGAAGATGACCATAGCGAACTCGAGCATCCACAATTTCTTTGATCTCAAACTCATTTTCAGCAAGGCCAACGATCTTGGATGGTCTTTTGATGGGGAAATAGAATTTATTCATGACCAGAGGTTTAAGCAAAGATATGTGGAACACTTTAGGCACACGGAGGTAGGGAGGTAGATAAAGCTGGTATGCCACAGGGTTAATGACTTTGGAGATTTTGAAAGGTCCAATGTATCTGGGCGCAAATTTCATTGATGGAACTCTGAGATGAAGATTCTTAGAGGATAATCACACCTTAAGTCCTAACAATGAAGGTCTCTAAGTCCTGATTGACCCTTTCCGTATGGCCATTAGTTTGTGGATGGTAGGCGGATGAAAATTTTAGCTTGATTCCAAGGCTGGTACACAAGGCTCTTCAGAATCTGGCCGTAAATTGAACCCTACGGTCTGAAACAATTTCTTCAGGACACCCGTGCAATCGGAAGATGTGTTGTAAAAACAGTTTGGACAGAACTGGAGCAGAGGGAAGGCCTCGAAGAGGAATAAAATGAGCCATTTTGGAAAATCTGTCCACCACGACCCAGATGGTATTGTACTTGTCAAAAGATGGGAGGTCTTTCACAAAGTCCATAGACAAGTGGGTCCAAGAAGTCTTAGGAACAGGAAGAGGATGTAATGGACCCAGAGGAGCTTTCCGAGGAATCTTATGTTGAGCACAAAGGGTGCATGCGTTGACAAAATCAGTGGTGTCTTGGTGGAGAGTCGGCCACCAATAACTCCGGCTAAGAAAAGCTAAAGTCTTCATGATCCCCACATGTCCCGAGAACTTTGAAGCGTGAGCCCAGGATAAGATCTTACGTCGAAGATTTTGTGGTACAAAGGTTCTTCCAGGTGGTGGAGGCTTGACAAGTTCGGAGGTTGCTACTTAAATGGGGTTCAAGATGAGTTGTGTCTTTTCTTCTTCTTGCTCAGTACTGGAAAAGGAGCATGATAAAGCATCTGCTTTACAATTCTTAGTTCCAGGCCTGAACTGTAAAGTAAAATTGAAATGAGAAAAGAACAGTGACCATCTATCTTGATGAGGGTTGAGGCACCGGGCGGTCTGGAGATACAACAGGTTTTTGTGGTCTATCATAACAGTGAATGGATGGACGGCTCCTTCCAGAAGGTATCGCCATTCCTCCAGAGCGAGTTTCATCGACAATAGTTCCTTTTTTTCGAGAAAGAGGCGCAAGGGTGAACCTTTCCATCCACAAATCTTTGAGAGAGGGTGGCTCCCACTCCCTCTGATGATGCATCTACCTCCACGATAAAGGGGAGAGAGAGATCTGGTTGATGAAGAACAGGAGCAGACGCAAAAGCTTTCTTAAGCTGTTGGAAGGCAGAAGTGCTCTCAGAAACTGGACCCCTTATGCGTCAAAGAAGTAATGGGTGAGACAATGGTGGAGTAGTTCTGGATGAATCTTCGATAGAAGTTAGCCAAGCCAATGAAACGCTGGATACCACGGATGGTGGTAGGCTGGGGCCAGTCAAGGATTGCTTGTACCTTGGCAGGATCCATCCGAAGTTCTGAACCAGACAGAATGAACCCAAGAAAAGAGACTTCTTTGACTTCGAAGACGCACTTCTCCAATTTCCCATACAAGTGGTGGTGGCGGACCCGTGATAGTACTTCTCGGACTTGCACGCAGTGTTCCTCCAGAGTTCGGGAGAATATAAGGATGTCATCCAGGTATACGACAACTGACTGGTTCAGAAGGTCTCTGAAAATCTCGTTCACAAAACTCTGGAACACGGCTGGAGCATTACTCAATCCAAAGGGCATCACGAGATACTCGTAATGTCCGTCCCTGGTGTTGAAGGCGGTTTTCCACTCGTCATCGGATCTGAATAAGATTATAAGCCCCCCGAAGATTCAACTTTGTGAAGACTTGAGCACCACGTATCCGGTCGAACATCTCGGAAACAAGAGGCAATGGATATCGATTTTTGATGGTAATGTCGTTGAGGCCCCTATAATTGATACAAGGGCATAGGCCCCCATCTTTTTTCTTCACGAAGAAGAACCCAGCACCGGTTGGAGAAGTAGAGGGACGAATAAAGCCTTGACGTAAGTTTTCGGAGATATAAGTAGACATGGCCTGGCTTTCCGGAATAGATAAGGGATAGGTGGATAGGGAGGAGGTGTAGATCCGGGAATTAAATCTATGGGACAATCCCAAGGTCGGTGAGGCGGAAGTTTTTCGGCAGCTTTAGGACAAAACACATCAGCGAAAACCGCGTATGGACTTGGGAGCTGAAGCTTCTCCGTACTTTGAATCTGGCACTGAGGAATTATCCTGGGTAGACACTTGCAAAAACACGAAGGACCCCAACTTAGGATTTGAGAAGAAACCCAGTCGATATGGGGGTTGTGGATTTGTAACCAAGGTAGTCCGAAGATAATTGGAGAGGTGGCTTCGGCTAGTACCAAGAGTTGAATGGTCTCAGAATGAAGAGCCCCGATGCTAAGAGACAATGGTACTGTTCGATGAGAGATGGTTCCCCCGGGTATCTGACTCCTGTCAACTATGGTGAGGTAGGTAGGGGTAGGGAGAGGTAGCACTGGGATGTTCAATTCCTTAATTAGCTTGGCGGTAATGAAATTCTCGGCAGCACCGGAGTCTAACAGGGCAAGGAGTTCAGACCGCTGGGTACCCAAGGTTAGAGTCAACGGGATAAGACAGTCACGGTGATTAGAGGAGCGGACTGGAACTCCTGGGTTGACCTCCTTGACATCAATCAGGAGCGGGCGTTTCCCGGATGCTTAGTACATTGCAACCGGGTATGACCAGGTTCTCCACAGTAAAAGCAAAGATTGTCTTTGATTCTCTGCTGTCTCTCTTGGGATCTACCCAGCTGCATGGGTTCTTCTGCTGACAGTACCGGAGACTTGGGACGAGTAGACACAACTGACTTGGAAAAAGGCAGTCTTCTCCGCTCAGAGCGGCGCTCTTGTTGACGGATATCTATCCGGACACAAGTAGATATTAAGGAATCCAGAGTGGTGGGTGTGACAGATGAGAGTAGTCCATCCTTTATCCGTTCAGATAAACCTTCATGGTATACGGACAATAATGCCTCCTCGTTCCAAGACAGTTCAGATGACAAGGTGCGGAACTGGATAGTATAATCACCAACGGATAGATCCCTCTGACGGAGGCAAAGGATGTCTGATGCGGCAGAAGCTGTACGTCCGGGTTCATCAAAGATTGTCTGGAAGGTTTTCAAGAATTCATCCAATGACGACAGGATCGGACTTGATTTCTCCAGCAAAGGCGAAACCCATGCAAGGGCCTTCCCAGACAGCAGAGATATTATGTAAGCCTGGGACCTGATTGGCTGAGGCAAACATGTGACGCGGCGCCCATGTGTCTACGTGGACGCCGGAGAGCAGCGAGGGACGCCGGCCGCGTCAGACCCCGCCGAGGAGGCTGAAGACCGTGGGGACGGCGGGACAAGGCAGCGGAGAACGGCCCTTTAATCAGGTAAGTACAGCGGCGTGAGCCACTGCCTGTGACAGGAAAGGACTGATGTGAATGGCTGCTTAAACAATGTAAAACCCTACGTAATATGATGGTGCTATATAACAACCTGTTAATAACATAAACACTTTTAAAGGACTCCTACATACACCGTTCAAGCAATCAGAAAACTATCACAGTGTGTATATTTGTCATAACTGTATACAAATTATATCAAATGATCTCTAATTTCATTAGAAGCTTGCTTAAACCTTTTTATTTACTGCCCTTTAAATCTGATCTTGGCTTTCTCTGTAATTCAGCTTTCTGTGCATATATTATATGTTAGAGCTTTGCTACCACATCCTAGAATTACAGCCTTTCCCTTTTGAAAATGGGTGTGGGAATCACAGGCCTACATTTAAATTACGACTATCAAATGGAAAAAAATAGGATGTGAGGCTAAATTTGCCTTTATCTTCCCAGTGATAGAAGAAAGTGTTTTCCTTAGATGACATTTCAAGAAAACTTAAAAAACTAAATAGAAAACAATCTTTGTAAACTAGCTAATAAATATTAATGACACAAGCAAACTGCCAAAAAATTACCAGAACGTTCTTTTTCAGCTTCTCAGAGTCTAATGATACAAATAGAAAGCAATAAATAATACTAGTATACCAAGATTCAAGTAAATAGCTGTTACTGAGCATTGAATAACTTTCAAGGCAGTTCTATGAACATTAAATGATTAGGGGGCTGATCCAGAGGTACATCCAAATCCACACACAGTGCATGTGTTGTAGGTGTTTGCACAAATCATGAGCGGGCTGTGTGCAATCCAATGGCCCACGCAGCAGTACTTCTGTATGACCATGTGACTATATATATTGCACAATGTTCTACACTTCAATGTATACTGGAAATGGAAGTTATGGATAGCGCGAGAGCTTCAGTCTTATTGTGACTGCACTTCCTTCAGAATGTAAGCATGCACAGCTCCCCTTGCATTCCGATATGAATCGGGCGTGATTACAGGCACATTGGGCCTGATCCCTCTGGTGCATTCCCCCTGTCACTCCCCCTGTGTGAGCGTAGTTACACACAGTTACGCCGGCTGAAGGCTACCCTAACTTCAGCCGGCGTAACTGTGTGTAACTACACTCACACAGGAGTATAAGCTGTGAAACACAGCCCTCCTCTCCTAATTACCCTCTCTCCCCCCTTCTAGCTTCTGTAACTACAGCATAGTAATTCTGGATCAGGCCCATTGTTTCTGTGTGTGCAGTGCTAAATCATGCCGAGATGCGCTACATGAGCTGGCGTACACCAACCTCTGAGCATCAATGGTAACAGATAACGCTGTGGTGATGAGACTTGTACAGCTGAGTTGCAGTGGTAGCAGGTAACACTGCTGTAATGAGGCTTGTACAAAATGAGCAGCGGTGATAACAGGTAACACTGAGAAGATGAGACTTGTCAGCCTGAGCAGAAGTGAAGCACTTGGAAGGCTTAGAGAGAGCACAGAACAGCAATGCTGACCAAGGAGACAATACAGGAGTACTTGTTGAGCCTGTGCCAGCGGTTTAAACAGGTAGCACTTGCATTCCATAGGCAGACGGCAAGCATATGCTTGAGCTAGCAGCAACTGTTCCAATCATAGCAGTCAGATGACTGCATCGAATATAACTGCGCCATGAGTAGAGGTAATGCTGCTGTTATGGACTCAGGCACAAATTAGAAATCACGGGGGATTTCAGATCTGAGTAGACCGCAATGGAGGACAAGTGTCAGCGCAGATGAAGAACCCAAGGAACCGACAGCGTCTAACCCTATGATAGTTTCCTATTGAGAGATAACTACAAACTCAGACTATTGTAGTCATTTCAGGATTTCAGTTCTGATCAATGGGCCTGATCCTTAAGGTAGTTTTACATACATAAGCGTGCCTAAGTTGCGCACTTCGAAGGATAATGCACTTCCCTCTCACATACGACTTATGTGTTCAAAACCCTACCTTAACTTTTCCTTGTGTGTGTCTGGTCGTACATATCGCCAGCCCATACTGTACTGTAAGTACCTCCCTCCTCCCACAATGCGTATAATCACCATGCGCATGTGCAGTGTGTTCCCACAGTCAGATTTCTGCATGCCGCATGTGTAAATTAGCTTTAGTTATTAAGTCTGAATCAGACCCAATGTTCCTTATCTGTCTTGGAATGAAATTAAACTTTATTTAAAGACATCCTAAAAATCCTAGTAAAATGAATACTCTGGATTGAGTAGAATGTGGCAGTGCTCTGGTCCAGTGTCTGCAATATGCCACACACAACAATATAGAGGTGAGGTCAAATTAACTTCTTTTATTAACAAATGAGCTATGTAAATGACAGCTTGATCATAGTAAAACATGATGAAAAAGTTGGCACAAAACACAACACAGAACTATTGAGGTTTTAAGAAACCAACTAAACACAGAGTTATGCAACAGTACACGTGAAGTGACATATATAGGTGGTGTATTTTCAGATAGACATTGAAGTAGAACCAGGGAAAACCACTAATTACATTGCTGGTAATGTCACACTATTTATGATTGAAGTACAACTCTGTTATTTCAAACCACTGTCACATTGATCTTATTTTATTTTTATAAATTTAAATACAAAGAGAACATTATTTCACAAAATGACAACTTTTAAAACATGAAGTATATAGTTCAACATTGTCTAAATATTGCTTACTCAGTCACTTGTCAAATAGCAAAATCCTGGGACACAGTTTTGAGTTTCAGTAATGTTAGATGTCTTCACACATTATAATTGCAACATTGTTGTAACTAGCTGGAACATGAAGTAGAGTTTTATGTCACATCAGACAAGAGCAGATTTACCAAACTTACCTTCACAATCAACCCTTTAGAATCCACCATCCAGATCTTCTTAATAGCATCATCTCTGGGTGTCCCTTCCTTCTCCATTGCCATAATTATGAGGTCTGCAATTCCCATAGCAGCCTTTATATTACAAATAAAAAAAAAATCATCAATCATTTCTATAATATTTGTTTTTGAGCAAAAGACAATATAACATATAACTGCAGTTATACAGGTTTACCTTTAATAAAGCATAGAAGCACATAATGGTTCCACTTCTATTCATCTTCTACTCTATGTAATAGTTTAATATCCCTTTTGTGGTGCCACAGGGGCATATAAGATATACGTTTATAAGATGCCAACTTTCCCTTAAACTGCAAAAACTGAGCTACAGAGCCTGGATAAACAACACGATAAGGAGACACTTCTGTCACATATGTTAAAAACACTTCACTGTAATAAAAGAAAAAGCTAAACATGTAATTGGAAGGGGTTGTATTATGGTGGCAGAAAAGAGAAAGATATTCATAGAACACACAAAGTTTGCTTTGTAAATGATACTGGACTAGATATTGACCTGTACTGCAGCTGCAGCAGCTCCACCTTGCATACTCGCAGTCTACCGCCCCACCTTGCATACTCGCAGTCTACCGCCCCGCCAACGGAAATGCTTCCAGCATGCAAAAAATCCAACATTTATTATATCTGGATCCGACCTATGATATGTTTTGTATTTCTTATTTATTTGTATCTGTAATGGCCCTTTAGTAACAAGTAGACTGTATTGCAATACAATGGATATGTTTCTAATGTATAGCCCTCTTGTTGCTATTTAGTCAACTGTGCAGAAATGGAGCAGGAAACAGACATGCTTTCCATCCGTGCAGGGCAATGTAATTACGCATGGAAGAGGGCAGTGAACACCCCTGTCATGATGATTCAGGGCACACTATTATTAATATTATGCCAGCTTTGTATACTTGCATAGTTAATTCTATGGTACATGGATTTGTGTGAAATTATGTCAGCATGAGAGCAAATCAAATAATATTAGATATTATCAGATCAGATATTAGATCAAATATTTTATCTTTTTCTCTGTGGGGATTGGGATTAGGATTCCTTCTATATCTTTATTAATATTTAGTTGCACAATGCATATAAAGCACAATGCCGTACATTGTATAAAGTAAATATTGGCCACGAAAGCTAAAATTGAAAATGTTTTATAAATAAAAAAGTGATCATGAGTGGTATGACAATCAGATAGATCTGCAAACCTGAGAAACCTGGCACTAAATCTGTTTTTCCGGGAGTAGTTCCAAAGACTGGAAAGTGGTCATAACCCTTAAAATGTAGTTGGCAGTTATAAGGGTGCTCTCACATATACAGAAGCTATGCATTTCCAGTTCACTATTGTTTATGAATGTGCTTTATTATGTATGATCTTTTCTCTTAGTATAATGATACATATTGCAATTTGCATCCCTGCTCACATACTGTAATTATGTTTTATAAAATGAAACATTGCAATAATAGGTATCATATTAATAAAATAGTCAGATAAATTTATTACAAGGCTTCTCTGTTTTTGTGGTCCTAACTCATACTGTCAGAGTCCCAACTTTGGATCGTATATCATGTATTTTTACAGAGAGGGGGTGCTGTTCCAGAGTAGTTGTTTTAGAGATGTTGGGACCTCTGTGGCGAGTGAGCTATTAATTTTAAAATATATGATATATGACCCAAAGTATTAGAGTTAGGACCACTATTTTAAAGATATAGGGCCGTATGCAGAGCTCCGTCTTGCGATCGGGCCGCAAATATACGCACCTACGGAGCAAGATGGAGCAAGTTACACCCACCAAAATCCCAGTCCCTCCCCTTGCTTTCTCTGCGCGGACATAGACTTAGACCTGCATTGACTTACCCTAACTAACCGCACTCACTTTCGACCTTATGTGTCTTAAGTGCACATATTTGCGGCCCTATAACTGTAAGCGCGCCCACTTGCATCACCTAAATGCTCCCCCCGCCCATTTCTATGCTAATCTTTTGGTGCGTATATTTACGTCGGATTTAGGTGTGGATTTTTCCACGCCCAATTCACCCTTTAGGCATTTCCGTGCTTATCCTCTATGTTGACAGCGTATAAAAGTTACTAAGCAAGCGCGGTTAATGCGCACAGAACTTTTGTCAAAAACAGATATCTGAATACGGCCCATAATGTCATGGTTGGTTACTGGTGAATTGCAAAAGTGGTGCTCTATCTATCTATCTATCTATATATCTACAGTATCTATCTATCTACAGTATCTATCTATCTACAGTATCTATCTATCTACAGTATCTATCTATCTATCTACAGTATCTATCTATCTATCTATCTATCTATCTATCTATCTATCTATCTATCTATCTATCTATCACACTTCCCATAATGTATCAAACCCAATGTCCTATACATTATAAGCTTGTGAGCAGAGCCCTCTTAAACACTTAGCCTGTTTGTTAGTAAGCAGTCTTGTGGTATAATGATTTTTTACATTGGAAAGTGCTATGATATAGGATAGCTCCATATAAAGCCTGTTAATGAATGAATGAATGAATAAATAAATATATAATAGTGCTGATGTCTGTTTTAGAAAATGCCTGTCAAAGATGGAAAGTAATACATAAAAAAAAGTAAGTGTTGTTACACAATGCTGAGCACTAATATATTTCAATAAATGCACACATATTTTATTTCATATTATCAATATGATTCTATTTACACTTTCATTACTGTAAAAGGGCTCTGATAAGTAGGAAATTGGGAAAAGGGTAGTGACAGAAGCCAGAAAAGAGCACCCAGCCGCAAAAACAAAGTCTGTTACCTCTCCTGCTCCTTGGAACAGCACTGAGTGATCCGACAAGTTATTCTTTGTTATACGTAGAGCTGCAAGAAGTCCAGCTACCGCAACCGCTGCAGTGCCTGCAATATAAGATTGACATGTAATGACTATCAGCACCCTGCGTTTACATATATTCTTTAATAAAAATCATTGAGGGAAAAACAAAAGACTATCTACACTAATATCAGCAGGGCCTTCACTGGCATCTAATCCATGTGGCATTTATACTAATTCATTAAAGGTTTCTGCTTAAATTAATTAAATTATAATTTATATTTAGATATACCAGATAAGGTGCAGTGTTCCGTGGTCATATTTTCACTATACACTGAGAAATAGTTACGGAACAATAAAGGTAACATCAGGAAAATAAGTCTCACCTTATTAGAAATGAGGGTATGGAATGATGAAAGTTTTAGTGTGGGAAAGTAAGAAGGAGAATGTTATAGTGCGGTGACCTGAGGCTGTTGTTGCTGGAGCCATGGTGCCCAGATATGCTTGATCTATGCTGCTTTTCATGTAAGTAATGTGTGATGCACTCCATGTGGGCGACATACCAAATATAGGATCGCATCCAGAGTTAAGCATGACACCTTACTTACACACTTAGGACCAGATTCACACTATCAGATGTATAGCATATACGTCCGTTTACCGTTTTTTGCTACAGCGTAGTAAATTTTTTATATACCCTTTTTGTTACGTAGATTGCGTATGGTCTTTAAGACTGCATATATGCAATCTACGTAACGAAAATATACGTAGATTAAGTAAAAAACTTACTACGCATGCTCAGTAGCAAAAAAGGTAAACTACAGACATATAAGCTATACATCCGGAAGTGTGAATCTGGTCCTTAAATTGGGGTGGCTGGAGGGGGAGATGCATGTTACGTGTGATTTGTTCTGTACTATATACGTTCAACGCAGCAGTTCTTGATTTAAATTTTACATTAGGGGCAAGGTTTCATACTTCCACGCGGATCAGCGATTGTATGGACCGCTGATCTGCACATCTGTGTTAAGGCAGCGTATCTGGCATAAAGTCAACACGAGAGATGGCTGTGCCAGGGGGAGTTCATTCCCCTCTTCCGTGACGACTTTAAGACCCTTGCACTACAGAAAGCATTCAGGGGTCTGGATCCAGTCCATAGATGTGAAGGTCAGAGAGAGGGGGTGGCTCTGTTTGTTTCCAGTGTTTGGCTACTTAGCATCTGGCTGTAGAGATTACACGAGTGGCTAGTTTTTGAGGCATTTTGTCTAGATTTCCATCAGGGTGAAAAAGCAAGGAATTTTTGTTATTTGTACTGAGTGGAGAGTCCACTAAATGAGCTTTTTATAACAGTTTTGAAAGTAAACATAGGATTGTAGTTGTTTCTCTCTTGATGGTTAGCAGTGTTAGATCACTGCCTGTAGTTAGCTAGTGCTGGCTGGCTTACCTATCACTATTAACGGTACTCGATTACCACACAGGAGAAACAAATACTGTGCCATCATGAAAGACGTGATGTCATTACTGGCCAAGCAGCACATTAATTATTAACACTACAGACCAGTAATGCCATGGTTGATGGAATATTAAATACTCCCCTTAATGAATACATTCTAAATTCTTATACACTCGTGACAGAATATTTTCACAGATGGAGCTTCCTACATAAACAATTGCAGCTGAAGAAATGTACATTGTGGTAAGTTAATATTTGTTTATAACTACAAATGCTAAGATATAAATAACAAATAACCACAGCTTCAAGAGTACAGAGGGTGGTGGATCCACTTGTAATATATCTATGTTTATTACTTCCATTTGCTTCTTAGGCTTTTGCTTACAAATGACACATAGCAATACACAACAACTGCTTAGATTACACATGTCTTCAACTAAAGCTTATTTCTATAAATGTATTCTTTCTATATATATTAATATTTATATAGCCTTAAGTACATGGAATTGTACAGTGACTGGACAACATGTTATGACAATCTGTCTATCTCTATGCTTACTTTTATATATATTATCTTGGCAGGGAACCCTCATTTCTAATAATGACCAGGTGCAGACCTCACACTAGGCTTGTGCCGATATTAGAAAGCAGGATATCATTTTTTTTGTACTTATTACTAAACTTGTTCCACTAGGATTAATCTATGGTGCGAATTACTATAATTATTTTATTTGCACAGTACCTATATAGCTTTATAAAGCTTAAAAAAAAAAGTATCTACCAAATCATACTAACCAATTTAAGCATTACATAACTACTAAGATCTGATAAAAAGGTAAATGTACATTATCAGACTGATTAAAAAGTGAACATACACCTGCCTAGCGTACCTTGATATAACTTTACACTGTCCATGCTCAGAATTAATGTGCACACAATTATGGTTGATCCTGACCTAAATGCAAATTACGCTGCTCCCATTTGCATTCTGAAAGGAGTTTGTGGGGAGGGATAGGGTGGAGGCACAAAGGGCTGGATCCAGACCTTGTTAAGTGCATGAAATTAGTTACTCCTGGGCTAAACCATGTTGATTTCAGGGGGAGCCAAGTTATTTGTATTCTTTGCATGCAGGGATATAACTTTAAATTGCTTACTGCACACAGATACTAACCAACTTTACTATCACACTGTTATTTAGACTTGGGCTAGGAAACATCATCTCTCATCTCTAATACTGTTTGCAACATATGAATTATGACTCCCCTGAAATCAACATGGTTTAGCCCTTGAGTAACTAAGTTCATGCACTTAACAAGGTCTGGATCCAGCCCAAAGTCTATATATGGTAAGGGCAGGTTAATGCAATTGCATCCAATGCAGACCCGAACACAGATGGATATAAGCACTGTTTATGTCAAAACATTTGCACCAGCCACAGATCATGTCTAAGTTCAGGTGGTTGACACTCAACAACCTAATTTGGACCATGACGTTAGCATTGCGCAAACACTTTTCTCTTTTTTTGCCAGTTTTTCTATTATATGTTTTAGGGAATTTGCATTATTTTCAGGATACAATAGAGTAGGAATTACCCTGCTCTTGCGCAACATATATGGTCACATAGCTGCATTGCGTGTGGATGCTTTTTGCATAGGCATCCAAGTTACCATTGCAAACACCATTGGATCACACACAGCTTATCCATGTCTTGCACTCAGATGTATGGGACACTTGAAGTGTGTCTATTTACATGCATCTCTAGATCAGCCCCTTTATGCTTCATTTTAATCTTGAAACATCCCAATCCCAAAACCTGCCTATGTATTCAGAATGTGCTTTATATACAGCTGCTTGTCTACACTCCTACAATATCCTTGCCACCTAAGTACAGGTTGTCTTGAATCATGGTAGAGTTTTGTGGATGTCTGTGTGC
>WWET01000373.1:385631-403371 GCA_011038615.1 Limnodynastes dumerilii
TGGGCCGTATCCAGAACTACGGCCGTCTTCCATGGACGGCCGTAATTCACTGAACAGTAGCTACTGCGCATGCGCAGTAGCTATTGTACGTAATCTGCGTATCGTTTCGATACGTAGATTGCGTATATGTGGTCTTTTAGACCGCATATACGCAATCTACGTATCGAAACGATACGCAGATTACGTACAATAGCTACTGCGCATGCGCAGTAGCTACTGTTCAGTGAATTACGGCCGTCCATGGAAGACGGCCGTAGTTCTGGATACGGCCCGGTGTAACAGTAAAGCTGGTCAGTATCTGTGTGCTGTAAGCAATTCAAAGATATATTTTCCTGAATGCAAAGAATACAATTAACTTGAATTTCCCTGAAATCAACATGGTTTTCCCCAATTGTAACCTTCCTCTCTTACTTTCAACCTCCTTCTTAAGTCTGGATCCAGCCCTACCACTGTAATTTGCATGTATTTGAATGTATACTTTAGTAGCTCTTAAACCTAAGTTAGGATTGGATCCAAACCTCCAGCGCCGCTGCAGTAGGAACTCCAAATGCAGTGGAAGCAGCTTTTTAAAGAAAAACTCCTTATGCAGGTAGGAAACTTCCATACCCTAGACTCCACCTTAACTTATACACCCATGCCCCATCTCAAATGAGACTTGTGCATAGTGGTGAATCGTATGTAAGGGCTTAACCAAGCCCATACTGAACATTTTAAATACCTCTCTTGATGCACAGGGCATTCATATTATACGTATGCTGAACTTAGAGAACTTGATAGCACTTTTACCATTCACTCTAATAAAATTGATTGCAGTCATTTAATAAAGAGAGAATTGTGGCTGCTTCTAAATAAGGAGAACTAAATATCTGTGATTTGCAATTCATGTGAATCTGTGGAAATAACTTGACATATATAACCACTTAGTAACTGCATCCAAAAGTGATTTAAAACATGACTGCTTGAAAGCACCTCTCGGATAGAATAAGTTAGTAAAAATGACTCCAGGATGCTTGCAGTCAGGAGAGAGTTCAAGGTTATTTAATGAACTGTTATATTTTCTTTCTGCCTGTTGCTGAATCTTGTTTGTGAAATAAAATGGAATTCCCACTGCCTTTCAAAACTGTAAGCTGTTGGAAATATCTCCAAAGAACAAAAGTAAAGCCAAATGTTATGGGATTTTTTTAAATGTTTGGAATATATTTATCCACCCAAACTTAGTCATAACCTCAAATGAATCATTAATATCTGTATTTAGTGTAACAAGAGGAAGTATTACTTTACAGATATGCATGGGAAAACCAATAACCTAATAGAAATATGGTCAGAGTGATGCATTCATATTTTATATAAACATTCTCTATATATTTGTTTCAAGTGGACTACTATTCAAGCATTCTTCCCCTTCTTAAGAACTGATTGGTATAGATAGCGCTTATAGCTTTTGTATACATGCCTTGCTGGTGTTTATTATTGTATTTTTATTTAAGGATTCTGCATCGTATCTAGACTTAAGAGTGCTTTCCGTATGCATGTAGGTGCCTAGTGCACTTCCATGACACTCCCCTCTCAGTTACGGAACTTAGCTGACTTCCGCGACCATAAGCCTACCTTATCTTCTCTGCATATTGCTGTGCATACGTGGCTACCGCAGCCCATACTGTACAATTTAAATGCTTACCCCCACCCACATTGTGTAATCTCACACGTACGGAGTGTTGTTATGTCCTGTTGTACAAAGTTGTGCGTGTGTGGGAATCAACTTCGTACACACTGACATCCAATGTGGCAGATAACATTTCGCATAAAGGTGCACTTTGTTCCATACGTGTGGAAATATGTCCACCAGGGGGGTGCATACCCTCTGCCCGCCCAAACTCTGTAAGGTGGGCGGGGGGAGAATTGAAATTTTACAGTTGGGGTGGGAATAAGGATGGACCGCTGATCCACTTGTGTGACTTAAGGCTGCCTTATGGCGCAGCAGCCCGCTGTGTCACGTCACTGATTAATTCAAATAGGGAGCAGGGCCTTGCAGATGTCTCCCGGGCCCCACAGTTTCTGATGGCGGCCATGCACTGGTCATACAATACACTATACTGTCATAATCTGTAGTAATACACCTTTAAGGGTATTATTTTATGGTAAAGCAACAAAAGAAGTAATAATTTTTAAACATGCAAACTTGTATAGGCTGCTGCATTACACCTAGAGCCTTAGGGCCTGATTCAGAGATCCGTCGGTGATGGGATCGCAAATATACGCATCTAAGTGGCAGGTCGGAGCAGGTTACATCCCACTGAATAAACAGGCACTCCCCTTGCAAACAGCGGCAGGACCTAAAGTTAGACCTGCATTGACTTGCCCTATCTGGCCGCACTCACTTCCAATCTTATGTGTATTAGTTGCGTATATTTAGGGTCCTAAGTCTGTAAGCGCGCCCACTTTCTCTCATCTTAATGCCTCCCCCCGCCCATTTCTATGCAAATCCTTCAGTTCGTAGATTTCCGCTGGACTTAGGATCGCAATTGTTCCCGGCCGATTCACAAGTCCACCCTTAAGGCATTTCCGACCCTATCTTCAACGTAGACGGCGTTGCACTATTACTCCGCATGCGCAGTTGATGCAAAATCGATCTGACCCTAAATATACGCGCCTAACTATCGTTAATATCGGATCTCTGAATCAGGCCCTTAATGCCCATTGTCAGTACGACCTATCCAGATTTGCTCCTGTTGGAACGCTGGATAGGGTGCACACAGTTTGAACAGCAGATTTGTGCATCAGCTGCGCATTAAGTTTAAATTTGCTTTCCCTGCAGTTCAACATGGTTTAAATGTTTTTCTGTGTACCATCAAACTCTGCATCATCCACATTGTAAATGGACAACACAGATCTCTAATATTTCATACTGTTTTCTGTAATGTCACTTTTAGCCATTTGTATTTCTACTTAAAATCATTGGGAGCTGGCAATACAAAAACAAAGAGTCAAATACATTCATTTATAGTAAGCAGCACATTCTGTTAGATATGTCCTGTGCTATAAATAAAATGAATATTTACTGTGACCCAAGTTAACTAAGAGTTTTAAGCTGGCCATACACTATAGCAATTATCGTCCTGATCACCCGATTATTTGATCTTTTGGCATGTTTGATTTAAATCAGGGTAAAGCAATAAAGCAATAAAATGTAAAATCACACAGTGTATGGTTATTTCAGGGAAATCGTGAAATCTTCTCTGATAAATTTCAGGTGACGTTATTACTTTCATAGGCGTGATTATGTAAATACCACATGACACCTTGCCGTTTCCTTCTCTTCCTGTTTCCTGTCCTGTATAGAAGTAGACAGACGAATTTGACACCTAAACGCCAGGCGATCGTATTCACAACAACTCACATCCATTGGATGTGTATTGCAAATGGATACCTTTCTTTACCCCAAAGGACACAAACTGTTTAGAGAATGTGATGTGGATTGAGTTTGTTATCCCTGGACTCAGCATGTGAGATGTGGATATTTAATGAAAGCTGCTTGTTTATGAAATGCACTCAGCATGTGATATGGACCCTTGATTGCAACTATGGATTTGTATGGAGTGTGCATGTGGACCCTGCATTGGTAATGGACTATGCAATACACTTTATATCTCTGCCCCATGTTTGAAGGACAGCCTGTTATGTAAATACTTAACAAAAATCACGCGACAAATAAAAAATATCGACAGGTGTATGCAGGGGCGTAGGAACGAAAATTTTCATGGGGGGGCAAAAGGCTAAGGACTACTGAAGCCCCTTTTTCATGAAGTGCTTCAGGCACCATGGGCCAGGTCTTGACCCCCGCACGCTTTATGTGCGAGCATGGGTCTTTTGTTACGCAGCCCCCTGCACTCCCTGATGTTGGTAGGATCTCTGGACACTTACCTGTCCAGATAGCTACCTTAACTTTTACGACTAGGTCTGCGGCCATACGGCCTATTCGGCTTTCCCGCCCCCTCATTAAATGGCCATCGTAAATGAAGGGTCAGCCCCATCTGCATATTTACTGAGTTGCATACGTCAGTAGGTATGCAATCAGAACATCGGGTGCGCACATGCGCAGATGTTCCGAGACAGGAGACTGGCGTAAGTCCCCTGTTGTACCTAGGTCAGGGTCTGGCACCATGGCTCTACGATTCTTAAGGCAACCGTTATTTACCCGACGATCTGGCAACAATGAGACGCTGCCAATGTTTTATACCGTCCACAAGCCACAATTATTCGCTGTCTCTATGGCATTGTCGCTCGACGTATAAGAACAGTCAATGGGAAGTATTGCTTCCCGGACTCCTGTGTCTGCTTATTCTTACTGCACATTGTGATAGCAAAATAAGTGGAGATTCTAAGAAAGAAAGAAAAAAGCATTTCCAATAAGAAAATGTACAGAACAAACATGAAGACAACTTTATTTTTGGTAAACAGAAGTGACAACAGTTGATGAGTTGAAATAAAGCTATTATAGCTTGAGCCCCATTTTCACTTCATTCATCCTCATTCACCTCTGTGCAGAAGTTCATGGGGGGGCAAAACACAGTCTTTGCCCCCCAACTAAAATCATGGGGGGGCGACTGCCCCCTCTGCCCCCCCAGGTTCCTACACCCCTGGGTGTATGGTCAAATGCAATTTTTGGGGGACAATAAAAGTATATGAGAAATTGAAGTTTTTTTTACATTTTCAGGTGAATATTGCCTGAAACACATATAGGGCCTGATCCAGACCTACGCTTATGTGCGTAGCGTATAAACGCCAGCATACCTATGATGCACAGCAATAGGAACTCCCCTTGGTCGTACTAAGTTTTGCATTCTTATGCCCAGCAAACCCTACCCTAACTTTTTTTTATCGTAACCGCGGGCGTCCTTATGGTCATTGCATAGTTACGACGCTTAGCACCATACTGTGTGATTTAAATGCCTCACCCCACCCTCGGTGCGTATTTACGGATTTAGTAAGACAGGCACGCCCCCTTGACCGTTAATACGAAGCTAATACACTCATGGCTCACACACTCAGAATTTCTCAGCGTATAATCTGTCCCGCGCATGCGCAGTAAGTACAAAAAGCCATTTTTACACTTACGATTGCCATAAAAACGCACACAAGCGTAGGTCTAGATCAGGCACATAGTGTATGGTGCCGATATTGTTAAGGACTCTATTGGAAAAATTGTGAAGATTATCAGTGAATTCATGCGATTTTCGATAATCGCTTTAGTGTATGGCCAGCTTTAGTCATCTATCAGGTCATGCTCAAATGTTTATCAATTTTTGCCAATAAGCATAACTTTTTAAATAAGTGCTTTCCAAAATTACACAGATCTTAACTTAACAATGACCCAGGCAAACACCAGGTCGTTTTTATATTTTATTGTTCCCAAACCATAGAATTTATTTAAAAATAAATGAACAATAAAGCATTATCAGAAACAAACTCTTTGTTTTACCCCTATAAAATCTGTGTGTGTCTGTGTATTTATTGTTATTAACAATAAAAATGGTTGTTGGGAAAATAAAAGATTATCAGGCTACACTGTAATCCAATAAATAAAGGCAGGTTGCAATGTTAAGTTTCAATACATTCCCTGAAAATATCCCTATTAAAGATACCCCTTTTCTCATATACTGTAACTTCAAAATTCCTTTGCTCCATTGCAGCCTTTCCAAATTCCCAGTCTGGAAGTGATTAAACGCACACTGACTAGTCTGGCAAGCTGTGTTTGGGTGGATTTCACTTGTTATGTTTTGCTATTTTAATATGAGAAAAGTGCAGAGATATTCTATGGAGGAAATAACAGATGCCATATTTTTTATTTTGTCACTGATTCCAGTAGATCGCTTTAGCAACATGACAGATTCATTCAAGGGTGGTTTTGAATGTATGTTGATACATCATTTTACATTTTGTACCTGTCATTTATCGCTCTTATCATCATGGAACTTAAATACAATGAGCTAAAGGGGTTAATGGAATGCATTCCAAATAAATATATTACATATAGGTACATCAATAGAAACCTCCAGCACTTATACTGTAGATAGCAAAGTTTTTGGTCTCTTAGGGTCGGAAACAGTAAAATTATGCATGCTGCGTGCAGAATTTGACTGTCAGTTGGTACAGGAATACAGCCAACCAATGCTGTGTTCCGTGCATTGTCGATGGTGAGGCTTGGCTAAGCCCTTACATATGATGCTAAATTCCGTATGTAGGCCTTCCACATGCGGAGACTTAAGGAAGGGTTCTTCAAGCAGAAGGCTCGTACGTGCGAGGAGAGTGCAGGGGAGCGGGACATGAAAGAGGCTAACGAACAGAATCTGCTATTTATTGTTAATCCAGTTTTGTTTATTGTAAATTTGAATTAATTAAAATCTTATATCATACATAGCAAACCTGGGTAAATTCTGCATGAATCTCTTCCATTACTTATATTGTCGCCCTGCAGCTCAATGCCTTTTTTGTCGAGGTACACATTTGCACCTTATTTTATTATTCCTCCCAACTCAGCCTCTCAATGTTTCAAAACATCCATGCCAAAAAATAATCTGTAGCGCATTTGTACATGTATAGTAAGCACCAATTTTGGAAATGTTTGGAGGAAAGTAAATTGTATAACGTGGACATTACTTAGCCTGGTGCAGATTGGTGTAATTGTATGTTCAGATTTTCTTTTCTGTTTAATCAGACTTTATTGAAATCCTTTTTAAGATAGATGTAATTCTTAAACTAAAACAAAAGTTATTTTGTATCTGGATTTGATTATTATACAAGTAAATGTACTTGTATGGTAATTATTATTTTTATCACTGCTATTCCTTTGAGGTATGCAAATGGTAATGTACCTTTTCATATTTGGTTTTGATTTATTATACAATGTCCATACTGTTTACTTAAGATTATTTTTAAATGAGCTTCCAGTCAAAAAATAATCTGTAGCGCATTTGTACATGTAAGTAAGCACCAATTTTGGAAATGTTTGGAGGAAAGTAAATTGTATAACGTGGACAGTGCTTAGCCTGGTGCAGATTGGTGTAATTGTATGTTCAGATTTTCTTTTCTGTTTAATCAGACTCCATTGAAATCCCGATTTGATTTTAGAATTATGGGGAAAAATAACTACTAATGCACTTTTTAAGATAGATGTAATTCTAAAATTAAAACAAAAGTTATTTTGTATCTGGATTTGATTATTATACAAGTAAATGTATTTGTATGGTAATTATTATTTTTATCACTGCTATTCCTTTGAGGTATGCAAATGGTAATGTACCTTTTCATATTTGGTTTTGATTTATTATACAATGTCCATACTGTTTACTTAAGATTATTTTTAAAGGAGCTTCCAGCACTGCACTCTTGTGACATTAGACTATAAACTGCAAAATGGTCCAAATAAAGCCAAATAACTTTCTTGATTCAAATTGACAGTGTACTCCATTGAGGACAGTAGACATACCAAGTGCTCAAATGAAGATGGAAAGCTCTTTCTAAACTGTGTCAACACTGGAACACTGGAATGTTTTGATGGTCCCACTATATGAATTCTGGACAGACAGACACAGTCAGATAATAGGAAAGTTGTATTTTTTGGGAGGGGAAAATATAATTTTAATAAAAAAGACAAAAATATAAAGTGGCACAAGAATGAGAAAAATCTCTTTACTCTACAGGTATGAAGTTAATGTTTTTGTCTCATTGGCGTGACAGATTGAGATTTCCTAGTCAGTCCTCCTGATGCCAGAAAGCTGAAACAACCAAACTGTGTTTGCACTTACTTGAAAATAGGTTGACTGGGCCAAACCAAACTCAGCCAACCTTTTGGAAAATGAGTCAATTCCACAGCTGTGAATATAACCCATATCACAGCTTATTTAAGATAATAAATAATAGTGTAAGAAACACAAAGACATAATAATGTGTACACCTATGCTGCTTTTACTGCAAGCCACATTCAAAGCAGATTAGTTAACTAACAATAGTATATGCACTTAGGTAATTCATGCCATGACCATTTAATATCTGAATCAGATGAAAGTTACAAAATATTGCATATTTATATTTTTCAGGAATAAAAATTCAATATTTTTAATGTGTGAATGAAGCCTTATACAAGGTTTTAAACTCTTGTCTTTTTAATCTGTGCACTACACATCTTTCCATTTTAGAGAGTTTGGGGTCCCCATGTACCTGTCTCTGCATCCATGTGATGTGTACTAGTGGAACAGGGGGGATGGGGGAAGGGAATACAACATTTAAATGAGAAAAGGGACGTTTTTGTGATTTTGCTAGGCAGTGGCTGTAAAAGGCATCTGCGCTCCTGTCAAAATCTTATACCATGTCTGGGGATGGTGTAAGTATAAAGTGCAAGTCATTTTCAGTGGGCAATGTCCCTATTTCTACTAAAAACTGTGATCTACACATAGTAAAAATATAAATGGTGAGATGTATAATTGACTGGTCACTACACTTCGCTACCAATCTAGTTATTTATTTTTTAAACAAGAACAGCAGTGTATTGCTGCTAATTACACTTAGACATTATTATAATTAAGATAATATATTTGTAAAGGGAGATAATACCTTTAAAACAGCCAAAACTATATGCTATATGCTACTTCAGAACAACATGCCGTTAATAGATAATTACCGGTAATAAATAAAAAATTATTATTTTGTTTGCTTTACTGTTATCTAATCCCGTTCCTTTAGGATTCACTATTCACTTTACTGTTATCTGAACCTAAGCGCTGGAAACCAGAAAAACCATTTTGTATTGCAAAAAAACTTTCGTTTCCCATATACCAAAATCTATGAATATATAAGTATAGATTCAATATTACCTGCTTTTTCATTGACCTAGTTTACTAGTGACTAGCAATTTCTATGCCAACTTCTCTGAATATGAACAGTTGGCCAAATGATCCAGTTTAACACAATCCAATATGACACTATAGGGGACATATACCTCCAGGGGACATATACCTCCTATGCCCCCAACGTTCACCAGTCCCTGGGAAGCAAAAATGTTACATGCATCATCATCCCATTGTTTTCTGTGCACCAAGTTTGTCACATGTGCTACACTGTTTCTGAACGACTACCAATATAATGAAAACTTTAGTCTAAAATCTTCAATTTTTTTTTTTATATTATTAGACAAAATTGATGAAACACCCCAAAACACACCTCAACATCTAAACACTTGTAATCTCTGCCACCATTAACTTATAATTGTCATAAGATCCCTTGGTCAAAAAATTTCTGGTTTCATTTTAAAACGTTTTAAGTGCAACTGCTAAGTTCTTTCTCTTGTTTACATTCTCAGTACCATTTCCCATTTCAGTTTTGGATTTCATTGTACTGCAGTAAACAAATAGTGAAATAAAGCAAGAAGCATAATGTTATAGAGATGTTTGGGACCAGCATACATTAAGACATATTAAAAAGAGAGGAGACTCAACATAAGTAAACCTCCCCCTGAAAAAAACATCTGTGTAGACATTTTACTGTACCAAATTACTCAATTTACGTTTTAAAGTATAGCATAAAACTACAAAGCATATATTGTTATATTTTATGCAATTGTAAAGCTACAGTCGTATCTACCCTGACAGGTAAAGTATTGCAGAAAGGTTTATTGCAAGCGCAAATTAGATACACAGGTGTAACCTGTAAAAAATAATGCTCTGAAACACTTGACATTTTGAAGACTGGCACAATTTTTAGTAGTATTTCTTTACACTTCAATTGGTTGCAGCCGCATAACCTCAGTTAACATATAAAATTAAATGCATAATATTACACTTTATTTTACATAAACCAAAAATGATGAAATCATATGCTGTAGAGAATTAGCAGTATACAAGATTTCAGCATGTGGCTTATAAGATTTTATTGAAAAACATCTGGAACCAGAAGGACGCAGGATTCCAGAAAGGCAGAGAGCCCCGGTTATTTTATGTAACTGGCCGAGGCACAGTCTATGGTGAAAATTTACTATCATATAAAATAAGGGAATTGGTCTAGCTATGTTAGCCAGAGACTGAGAGTTAGCGGTAAAGTAAGCTATAGCTGTAATTGTTTTATTTATGACAATTATGATATTTATAAGGGGATATTTTATTAGATAACTTCACCCATAAAGAAAGGTTCCTTCAGACATAAAAAAGGTACAGATGTTACTACTTATTGAATTAGACACGGTGGATCTTGCCCTTATTATACAATGTTTATGAGGCTTATCTACTTTTTAGGCCTGGTGTAATTTTCAGTAATAATAAAAGATACATCTTATTACTAGATTTTAGTTAGATGTATCTTAAGGTTAGTGCAACTCAAAATACAGCACGAATATAACAGGACAGCAAAATCATGTACACTCTTGCACACAGGCTACCATACATTTTTTATGTGCTTAGCCTTTCTGTTTGTGTGCTCATTATAAAAGTTATAAACTGCTAAATCTTAAGACACAACTTCAGCTACTTAAGTAACAACCTAAGAAACCAATCTACAACGTACATTAGTGGATTGTTTCCCCATAAAATTAGGACTTTTTATGTAGCCCAGACAGATGATTGGTGCAGGTACTCTTATTCTGGTACAACAGTGTTTAATAAAAAAAATTATGGTGGGGCCATATAATGAAATGGAAGGGGTGCACTGTGGGGCATATGAAGGAATGCTGAACAGAACTGGGACAGTTAAGGTAAGCACTGGTCTGATGCCTTCACTGGTGGCCTACTCTTCCCGCTTAAGTACTGGAGAGGAATGGGTATGACAGCTAAGTGGGGTTCAAATGAGCTGGATCTAATCCCTTTCAGATATCAGATTTAGGACAATTAACAGGAATGGGACTTAGAGAGGACAACTATTTATGAAATCCTTCACACTATATTTCTATAAACAATATACAATTATTACATTATTAACTTACAGCATATCATTTAGTTTTATTTATATTTTAACATTCTGGTTGTAGAGTTTATAAACGTTACTACTCTGTTTAATCACAATGGACATGATTCACAATTAGGAATCTGTGGCTTTTTAGGTGCATATATTTAAAAAAGGATATACTGCGCATGCATAGTAGCTTAATGTATGCAATCTACATTGGACTTAAGAATGGGACGGCTCTGAATCACTATCACGCACCTATTTCTTCAAGGTTTGTAGTGTCCTAAGACTGAAGGGGCGTGCCTGGAATTTTTTTATTTTTTTTTTAATTCTTTATTTGTAAATTTGTACAAGATTTCCAGGCAGCAAAACAGAGTGGATTACATTACAATTTAATAATGTTTATACCTCAATACCTAAACCACCGGAACCCGATTCACAGGTTTTGCGTCCCGGAGTAAATATGCTTAAACACAGGAAAACTGCTGATAAAGTAAAGAGACAAACAAGACAGACAGAGACAAAAAAAGGGGGGGGTATGATTGGGTGAGGTGGGGAACACCTGTAGAGCAGGCACACTCGAGAGATATTTGCAGACCAGACTAGGCCAAAGGTGATCACTGGGAGGCTATCACTTCATGACCGCTAGGTACTCGGGTGACTGTCGGAATTCCAGCCAGCGGAACCAGAACGCCATGTAGGTTTGATATCGCGTGGAGGGGGGCAGCAGGAGGTCATCCATTGACTCGTACCAATCGATCTTGTGAACCAGTCTTTCATGGTTGGGGGGAGAGGGACCTCCAGCGCAGAGGGATAACAGCTCTGGCAGCATTAGCTAGGTGGCGTAGGAGGGATTTTTTATATACCTTAATAGGCATGTCTGAGAGCGATAACAACCAAAACGCTGGCCCTTCAGGGACAACCTCCCCCAGGATTTGCTGGGAGGTTTCTCTCACAGTGCGCCAGAAACTGGTGATGGCAGAGCAGTCCCACCATATGTGCGTGAAGGTACCAATTTCGGTTTGACACCTCCAACAGTGGGGCGGATACGCAGGGATCATACGGTGAACTACAGAGGGCACCCTCTACCATCTAGTAAGGACCTTATACTGAGTCTCGTGAGACTGGATTGAGATTGAGCTAGCCCGGACCAAAGCGAACACCTTTGTCCAGTCCGCCTCCTCCAAGGGAAGGGGCAGCTCCCTGTTCCAGGTTTCAGTGTACCGTGGCAAAGAAGGGAAAAGGTTATCCAGGACCAGCTTGTAAATAATAGATATTAAGTGGCGAGGTATTTCGGAAGCTAGACAAAGAGCTTCAAAGGGCAGGGGTTTGCGCCTCGTATCTGTCGCGAGCCTCGAATGTGATGTAAAACTGAGTAGCCCCAGATACAACCAGAAGTCCCTCTGAGTGAAGGATAACTTCTGCTGCATCTCCTGGAAGGAAAGGAGACTGCCGTGGTTCTCCAAGGTCACCCATTGCTTGGGGGCCCCCAGGGACGGCCACTCCACCACCCTTGTCAGCCTTGCGGATCAATAATACCCCTGCAAGTGGGGAAGCTGGAGTCCTCCCCTCTCCCTACGTCGGAATTAAACATCGGGTTTAAATCTTGGTCGTCGCCCTTGCCAGACAAAGTCCAGTATCGTCCGTTGTAAGTGGACAAAAAAAGAGCGGGGTATCGTAACTGGGAGAGTTTGGAAAAGGAACAATGTTCTAGGAAGAATATTCATCTTTACAATGTTCACTCTCCCTAACCAAGAAAAGTTTCCAGGGGACCAGTCCAAAAGGTCCTTCGCTATTTTGGTCAATAGGGGAGGGAAATAAAGATCGGCGGGGTTTGCGGTGAGGTACACGCCAAGGTACTTAAGTCGGTCAGGGTGCTATTTGAATGGGAACGCTTGCTTCAGGCCAGATTGAGCACTTGCCGGAATGTTTAACCCAAGCGCAACCGACTTATTCCAGTTTATCTTAGTTAGATAAGCGGCCAAATCTGTCAAGTTCCGACATTAGGACTGGAAGAGAAGTGGTGGGGGAGGCAGCGGTGACCAAGAGGTCATCCGCAAATAAAGCAAGCTTGTATTCATGTCCCCCAATCTTAACCCCCTGTATGTCAGCCCGTCCGCGAAGTGTACGTGCCAAGGCTTCCATGCACAACACAAACAAGAGGGGCGAAAGCGGGCAGCCCTGGCGTGTGCCATTCGATATGGAGAAGGGAGGGGACAGGCCCCCATTGACCCTAATAGTCCAGAAGGGAGATGGTATAGGGCAGCGATTTTACTAATACAGGTAGGACCCAGTCCCATGTGCTCCAGTTCCCCCATCATAAAGGTCCAATCCACACGATCAAAAGCTTTCTCCGCGTCTGTAGACAGCAGGAAAGTCTGCAGTCTAGCGCCGGAGATGTGATGCAGGAGGTTGATGATCTTGGTCGTCTTATCCCATGCTTCCCTTCCTGGGACAAAACCCACTTGGTCCCCGTGGATGACCCCAGGCAGTATGTGGTTGATACGGTTAGCTATCAATTTCGCCAGCAACTTGATGTCAACATTCAATAATGAAATGGGTCTATAGCTGGAGCACTGGGAGGGGTCTTTACCCTCTTTAGGGATAACCGTCACATGGGCAGCAAGGGACTGGCTAGAGAAACGTCGCATCGAGGAAATGTCATTAAATGCGGCCAGAAGAATAGGGAGTAGTTTTTGCTTGTAAGCTTTATAATAAGAGATTGTTTAACCGTCTGGGCCGGGGCTTTTACCGTTCGGGGTCTGTTTGATCGCATAGTCTAGTTCCGCCGACGAGAAGGGGGCGTCCAGAGCCTCGCGAGTGGAAGGGTCAAGGGTGGAGAAGTCACAGTCAGCAAGGTACTTAGCTATCCTAGTCTTTTTAGTGGACAAGTCTACGGCCGTAGGTACGGGGGTGAGATTATACAAGCTTGTATAGTAATCATGGAAAGAGGAAGCGATTTCACTGTCAAGCGAGACTAGGGTGCCTGAAGCATTTTTAATGTTAGGGATATAATTCTGGCTCTCTGTTTCCTAAGAGCCCAAGCGAGGGAGCGGCCTGGCTTGTTCGCCCATTGGTAATAGTGGGATTTACATTTTTGGATAGTGAACTTGGCCTGTGTACGTAAAAGGGTTTTAAGTTCCGAGCGGAGTGTAATCAGAGCCGACAGGGTGTTAGGATCACCGTCATGCTTGTGGGATGTTTCCAGCTGCCCAATCTGCGAGAGCAAGGCTTCCTTGCGCCCCTCCCGTTGCCGCTTTAGGTACCTACAGAGCTGAATACACTGGCCTCTTAAAACGCATTTGTGTACCTCCCATAAAGTCACCCGCGAGGTCTCCTCTCTGTCATTCGTCGCCAAGTAAGAGTCAATAGCTTTCCCCAATTCGTCTTTGGTGTGAGTGTCTTGGAGGAGCAAGTCATTGAAGCGCCAAGTCCATTCCCTAAAGCGTTTCTTTTCAACCGCTATGGTTAGGAAAACCGGGGCATTATCCGTCCAGATGATGTTCCCTATGGAGGTGCCAATAATGTGGTGCAGACAAGTATGTTTGAGAAAGAAGTAATCTAGGCGGGAGTATGTGCCATGGACGTGTGAGAAGTGGGTGTAGTCACGGTCAGAAAGGATGTGTAAGTCGCCAAGTGTCGGTCAGCTGGTACTCGTGGAGAGACTGTCTTACCTCCCTAGAGTCGCGTTGAGCCATGCCCGATGCGCCCGAAGAGGAGTCCAATCTCAGATCCAAGGTCCAGTTAAGGTCACCCCCAAGAACAAGAGTGCCCTCCATGAGTTCATCCATGCGATCCAGCATCTGTGAGAGGAAGCATGGTTGGTTATGATTTGGAGCATAAAGGGTCGCAAAAGTGTATGGCTGGCCGAATACTGTGCCCTTGACTAGAAGTCCCCTACCGTCCCCCAACTCGAATGACCGCTGATCAGCCAGAGGGATTCTTTTAGAGATAAGGATGGCTACTCCTCTAGATTTACCCCCAGAAAAGTTATTGCAAAATGAAATTGGGTAGTTGGGGTCATATAAACGGGGGGGCTTTAGTTTTCAAGAAATGGGTTTCTTGGACAAAGGCAATATCTATTGACTCAGACTTAAGGGTACGGAAGAGTGTGGTGCGTTTTTCAGGCACATTAAGACCATGGACATTGAGGGATATGAATTTTAATTTTTCAGTGGTTTGAGCCATAATGTGGGTTTTTGAGAGGAAAGTGGGGCGTCATAACATTCGGGGGAGCGGGCTTCCCACCGCCAAGAGGTATGTTAACTGCTCTATTCAGGTGGAGGGTGAAGAGGAGGAGGCAAGGGAGAGACAAGAGGAGGGGGGAAACACAAGAACATAAAACTTTTACAAAACATTTGTAAACATCATAAGATATCAACAACAACAAAAGCAGAACCAGCGGGCTAAAAGGAATGCTGGTTCCCCACGGCATAACGCACTTATCGACCAGGTGTGCAGAGAGACCTGGAAGGAATGGGGTGGCCAGGGCGGTATTGGTACTGGGGTACTAACGCAACCATCGCAGAAGGAAAATACGACAATTTTGAAAACTGAATTACTATTCGCCTATGGGGTTAGGGGCAATACGTAACTAAGAGCTGGGACCGAGACCTAGGTGCAGACAGCACTGCTAAGGGAGTAAACGGGGGGGGGATTTCCCCAAGGCCACACCTCCAAGGCAGGGGACTTCTAAGCTCTGTTCTAGGGGTTAGGAACGGGTAATCAAGGAGTTCAGAAACTAAGAGCAGAGTCCCAAATGAGAAAAAATGGAGCTGTCTTGATGCCACATGGATAGCATCAGGGCGGGGTTTGTGTTCGGTCAGCACGGGCAGGAGTAACTGGCTTTCTACTGTGGAACTAAGTAACCGGTGGAGGCTACACCTCCAAGGTAGGGGACTTCTAAGCTCTGTTCTAAGGGTTAGGAACGGGTAACCAAGGAGTCCCAAATGAGAAGAAATGGAGCCGTCTTGATGCCACATGGATAGCTTCGGGGCGGGGTCTGTGTTCGGTCAGCACGGGCAGGAGTAACTGGCTTTCTACTGTGGCGGACCGTTTGCCATTCAGCGAGGCGAGGGATCGGGTCCGGGATTAGAGCGTGATATTGCTGTTTCCAGTCAGGAAGGTCCGGCTGTGGTATCTCCATAGTTTCACAGAAGGCAGGTAAGTCCTCTGGGCATTGAAGGCTAAACGACTTCCCTGCATGCGTGGCTTGGATTTGTAGCGGAAACCCCCACCGGAAGCGAATCCCCTTGCCTTTGTGCGCGTCAGTGAAGGGTTTAAGGGAGCGGCGCTGCTGGAGTGTGTTCCATGACAGCTCTTGGAACACCTGGATCCTGTGACCATTCAAGTCCCAGTGATTGTGGAACCTAGCCTTTTGCAATATTTCCTCTTTGGTCTTGTAATGATGCAGGCGGCAAATTACGTCTCTGAGGGCCTCAGTAGGGGAGCCTCGGGGTCGCAGAGCTCTGTACGCCTGGTCAAATTCGATGCGTTGGTCAGGGTTCGCACCGGTTGCCTCATTAAATATCTTGGTGAGCGCGTCCACCAGGCCTTGCGGAGGCACGTCTTCAGGGATGCCCTTCACCCTGAGATTGTTGCGTCTGCCCTGATTGTCGAGGTCGTCACGGCGGCGCTGCAAGTCCCAGATCACTGTGACTTGCCTCTCAACTGTGTCCCTGATGTTAAAGAGCTGTTGGGAGTGGTCCTCCTGGGTGGCCTCCACTACGTTGATCCGTGTGGATAGTTGTACAACCTCAGACTGTAGATCTGAGACCTGGGTATTAAATCGTTCCTGCAGCCGTTGCTCCAGGTCCAGGAGATCTTGTTTGGTTGGCAGGGAGTTCAGCGTGTCGAGGCGCCTTAATATCTCGCCAAATGCATCTCCTGGGGCCGCTACAGATTCTGGAGCGCTGGGGGTTTCAGGTGGCCCAGACATTGTGGAAGGCTCCGGTGAGGGAGATGGAGAACTGGAGTCCGGGGGCACAGGAGAGTTAGGGTTGAGGAACCGTAGCAGGTCGGTTTGATGTGATTGTTCTGTGGGCCTCCTGGTGCTTCTTCGCGGGG
The DNA here is from genome assembly GCA_011038615.1 of Limnodynastes dumerilii. Taxonomy (NCBI): domain Eukaryota; kingdom Metazoa; phylum Chordata; class Amphibia; order Anura; family Limnodynastidae; genus Limnodynastes; species Limnodynastes dumerilii. The sequence continues at coordinate 402,627 of WWET01000373.1, forward strand.
TGCCCCTTTTTCCCATTAGCTGGGTAGAGAGGGATGAAGGCGAACCTAGGTCAGGTATGGGAGCTTAGCAGGTGTTGCATGTTGCGATGGAAGTCGTGTTCCCCCATGGGGGGGTAGAGGGGGGTTAGGCTAGTACCTCATAGTGCGACTCTGAGCCCACATCAGGGGCAGGTACCAAGTCCAAGCGGTCAACAGGGGTCAGCCGTTAGATCTTCTCGGTTTTCTTTGTCGACGGCAAAGCATACAAGACGGAGGGGGAGGCCCGTTAGTCAAAACAGAGCGACACAGTGCAAAGTCCAGCAAGGATGGTGACGTTTAATTGCCGAGGTGCTGGCTCTCCCTTTACTGTAAATGATAGGCAGGTGGCAAAGGTTATCTGCTAGAGTACACTATGCCCAGGCACTGAACATTAGAGGGCAGCAAGAGATAGGGGATGAAAGGCAATGTTTGGCACACTTCACTGTTGCCTTGTGCAAGGGCAAAATCCAGTTGTACCTTCCAGCTAATAGTTGCACTGCTGGCTGAGGCCTCCAAAGCTCGCTACCAATTCTATGCAGCTGTGATAGGAGTAGGCCAGTGGGTGGGGTTGCAGCTGGTGGCAAGTGCAGAGGTCTTAAAAGGAACTCCAGGCCTATATGGCACAGATAATAAACATAGCTAAGAGGCCTGAGGGTACACTGCAATACCATGGTTGGCCACAAGATGTCAGTCCAAGGCAATAAGTCTAGTAATATGGAGTTTTCCC
>WWET01000373.1:403439-432418 GCA_011038615.1 Limnodynastes dumerilii
TCTATGTCTCCATAAGAGGTAAACAGGGGTGTTCCAGGGGTTGATTTAGTGGCGTGGAGGCAAGTCTTTGTGCCACTATTAGGGGTAGGCCCGTATATCAGTTACCGTTGTCCGCCATGTGCAGACCAAAATGGCGCTGACCGCTTAGATCCACAGCGTTTCCCAGTCCGTGGCAATGAACCTGTGTGTCTGGATTCAACCTCTGAGAAAGGTAGGTATCTGTGGTGTCCCTCTGAGTGTGATCCTATTCCCAATCACCGCACCGGAGGCAGGAACGATGAGGTCAGCCAATGCTGCCCGCATCCAAGGACATTGGAGAGGTGACGGCAGCAGCAGTCAGAAGCCCACAGTTCACTCGTGCGCCAGGGAAACACCACCAGGGGATACGGGTGACAGCAGTCATCTGCCGGAGGTCCGGTGAGGTGCCGTAAGCTGTCGGGGCCTGCACCCCGGTGAGTGAGGGCGCGGGCCGGAGTTTGGTGCGGTTCGTCACTCGGCTAGGCCTCAGATCCTTAAGAAGCCCGATTCCGGTTACCTGGAGCCTCAAACTGGGAGATGTCTTCAGCAAAGCTAAGTGGGGTAGGGTAGGGAGTGCCAGGTGAGGCAGTTTCTGGGTATTTTGGCCAAATAACTGGGGTTTTTTTGCCTCAATTACACGGAGCTCCTGCAGTGCACGTCTGAGCGCTTCAGCCAGCAGGAAACGCCCCCCCCCCCATGACTGGAAAATTTAAGAATGAAGATAAGAAGAGAGGGGGGAGGGATTCATTTAAATTGGGAAATCTGGGCGTGATTAGGCAAAAATTTTCACGATGAACCTAAAGATAAGGTAGCCCTATGGCATTCGTAAGTCAGTTAAGAAGCTGAAAACCGAGGGCATGTCAGGGAATTCAACATGCTACTTTTTGCATATAATTAAAAACGTAAAGCATTCTTAAGGGTGAACACGGTCCACTGTTACTAAACTATGTTTATTTTAAGTAATATACTACTTATAAATCATGTAGAAAGTGAGTTCCCCATTTACTCTGCCCTTTCTTTGCTTCTTCATTTGTGTTTGTTTAACCCCTACACTCTCTCCCTCTGTCTCCAGTTTCCACTCTCTTTCATGCCCCCTGTACTCCCATACACTTTCCCAGTGTGTTTTCAACCCCTTCTTTTTCCCCCTCCCTTTGTCTACAATCCTCCACTCTTTCTCATCCTGTGTCTTCAAGACCTACTCTCTTTCTCCTTGTATTTCTCTAACTTCCACTCTCTTTCTCCGTGTCTTTCTAACACCAACTCTCTCTCTCTCTGCATGTGTGTCTTTTCCCCACTCTCTCTCCCCCTGTGTCACTCTAACCCCTAGTCCCTCTTCCTCTGTGTCTTTCATCCCCTATCACCTGATTCTAGTTCACTTAGCTTCTTTTACTGTTGCTTATTTTGGGTGTGGCTTTTCAGTGCAGTGCAGCAAGACTGTCAGTTCTGGTGACTGCAGTCTTCAAATGCTGGAAGTAGTGTGATACTGATGCTAAGGTAACATGACACTCCTGTGTCTCACTGCTAGCAACAGCTGTTTGCAGGCAGCAGATAGGAAACACACTGCTTCACCCATTGCTGCTTAACTCACCAAGCAACTGCCTGCACTCTGGGTGACAGCACTGGCCACACTGTCTTTGTTACAACCCTGGGGGAAGGTGAGGGGCAGTGTGTTTGTGTATATACAGAAGGTAAGGATTAATCTGTAAGATTAAGACTTTTCTAATAATATTGTTATATACACAGGGAATACTAGCATCCATACAATCTAGCATGTCAAATGCTTCACCAACTTTTATTATTTGCTATTTGTTGATACAAATCATTAGAAAAAATTTACTTACATAAAAACATAGAAAATGACAGCAGTTAGGAGCCACATGGCCAATCCAGTCTGGTCAGTTGTTTATTTAAAACTATAGTGACTCTAGACCTTATTTACCTTCAATACAGTTTAAGATTTAGGATATTCTTATATTTATCCCAAGCATGTTTAAACTGTCCTACTGTGTTAGCCTCAATTACCTCAGGTGGGAGGTTATTCCACTTATCTATCACCATTTCAGTGAAGAAATTTTTCCTTTCATATAATTTCCCTTTTGTGGAAAGTAGAAAAACATGGAAAACACCAATAATAATAATAAAAAAAAGAGTAATTCCATTATTGTTCTATAAACAGTTAGGATTGTAAACCCTAATTTGAATACAGACCAGCCTTAGTCACTCCTGTCTTATTGAGCATCTGTATTTTTTCCATTTTCAGCTAATTTGATGTGTGAGTCTGACAGATTTTCGTAATAGAATCTGCCTTTTACTTTAATGAAAGTTGATTTTGGCACGGGGTTCAGAAATAGAGGTGTATTTTGGTTTAGGTTATAATTTAATACCTACAGCACTGGAAATATTCAGAGCAGTGCAGCATAGCTAACTTTATGTCTTCCAATCCCTGGTTATATTGACATACCATTGAGATGTCTGATCTTATTCCAAAATTAAATGTAATTTGGTACATATGCTATAAATTACCTTGTATCAAGAAAGGTATCCAGTGGATATAACAAATAAGCGAAAGGGCTAAGATGAATTCAGAGGTGGCTGAATACTATACAGTGTTGTCATAGTTAAACGCATAAGGCTGGATTTAGACTGCTGTCCGCCACTCGACTTTCATGAGCTGCTTGCAGAAGTCAGGTGTTTTTCTGACACTGAGCATGTGCACACCACGTTACAATACAGATCTTCAGGCATATGGAGCGTAGTTCTATATACCTGGAGATCCGTCCAGATGGCCCATCCTCTCCCCTGCCTAAACTCTGTAAGGTGAGCAGAGGGGGAATATTAAAATTGTACAGTAGTAAAGGGTTAAAGCAGTTCCTTACGGATCAGTGGTTATACGGACCGCTAATCCGCATGGGAGACTTAAGGTAGGGTTATGGCAGCGTGCATGCCTTGCAGACTACTTCAGCACCACCGCTGCTTTCTCAAAGCTGTCCTTTCATTCACCGTTACCGACACTCTCCAATTCCGCCTCACTGTCAGCTCCTCACATGACACCACCGCTATCTCTCTCACACTACCACCGTCACTCCCAAATATCTCCACTGCAGTCGTCTCCTCTGCTCACCACAACTGCTGTTACCAACTGTCACTCAACAGTCCCTCCTCACCCGTAACACTTGTTCAAGATCCTTCTAGAAAACCACCCTCGCGCTACAAAACCCATCCTCATCAGCTGACTGTTGCCTAGCAACATTGGTGTGTATTTACTCTGAGTCTATCTTACATTGTCAAAGCGTATAGAAAACGCACAGAGGCTGCATATGGGCCATAAATACAATGCAAATATAGAACATAAAAAGAGACAATGACAACATGCTTAGCTGTCTCCGTATGCGGATCTCATGCGTCAGTTACGTGACTAGCTACATGATAATTATTATGGCAGCATTAGTTCCAGGTAAGACCAAACCTGCCCTTACATATTACTATTGTGTTTAAATAAAAAACGCACCCTACTTGTGTATATTTATATTGTTAAACCTATATATTGACTCAGCAGCATGAGTGTATTGTAAATCTAATATTGCTTTAGAGCCTCTATATCACCAAATGTGCACATTTTATGAATATGCCACTAAATAATGCACCAGTTCATATGATTACTCAAAACAGTTGTGTCTTCAGAAATTCCTCTGTCACTGATGGCTTTCTCAAAAACAAACACCACGGAATGTTTACTGTAATAATAAAAATTCCACCATGAGCAATCATAGAAACATACATAGAAAGTGACGGCAGATACGAGCCACTTGGCCCCTCAAGTGTGCCCAATTTTTTCACTTTTTTTAAACAATTCTGACTAGACCTTATGTGATTTTATAATTTAGTTTTTTTATTTTTTTTTTATAGGATATCCTTATATTTATCCCAAGCATGGTTAAATTATTTTACTATGTAAGTCCCTATCATCTCAGATTGAAAACTCAGATTTCATTTATCGACTATCTTTTCAGTGAAGTAATTTTTCTGCACATTTCCTCTAAATAATGTTTAACAGCATAATTAACAACACATACAATGTTGCCTATTATCTACACTTATGTGGGCTATCAAACAAAATAGAGACAGCTGAAAGCTAATTCTAGGTTGAATGGGTGAGTATGCGGATGACTACAGGGCATCGATTGCTTCTTCTCTGTGAGGCCAGTTTGCAATTGGTTGGGAGAAAATGGCCCTTTCAAATAAGGGCCATTCTCAGCGGTGACCACACCCATCAAACAGAGACATAAGTTGTGAAAGTGGAGAAGAATTAACACTGACTTAATGTTTTTTTAAAGAAATGCTGTATAGCAGAAGGGTTAAAACAAAACTGCTTCCTTGAAATATAGCAGTTCTACTGCCACATCAACATGAATCCCAAACCTGGCAACATTTTCCATTTGCTGTAAATAGAGCCTCAGTGCAGTCCCAGATGTCTCAATACTGCGTAAAGTTCTGACAAAACCTCTTCTCCTATTCTTAATGAAAGAATGTCTCTCCTCCTATGTAACTAGAAGCCCAAATTTAGTTTAAAGAAAATATATTAGTAGACTTAAACAACTTTATGCCATAAAATTCTTTCCCATTCAGAGATGGGATGTTAAACAAAGAAACTTTGTCAAATAAGAAACTTTTATATGTGCTTTGACTTCTTGTTAGTTTATAATAACAATTTAGACACAGACAGTAATTAATTACATTATGTATTTTATCTTTCAGAAAAAGTCATTTCGTTATTTATTCATCGTGCCACAAACTGAAATAGTGCCGTATTTTAGTGGTCATTAAATGAAAATTTTGTTTGCATGTATTTGATAGAAAATTACCATTAACTATAATGTCTTCCTACATAAAAGACACATAGTTTAACAGATACCCCCTATATGAATGTGAGTTATGGGGTGGGGTTTGGAATTCGCAATGATTGTAATTATAATTGTTATGTGTTTTAATTTGGGGGGGTGATATACAGAGGTTAAGGTGTCTGGGGTCTTCATTAACCAGAATAACTTTATAATTAACTAGAATATGAATATTAATAACTTACTAAGTACTTATACTTAATGATCCCTAAAGAGTATAACTGATACTTACTATTACTGAACAGGATCCAGACTAACAAAAATGCAGTTGAGCAGGGGACTTCCAGCACGGATCTGGATCCTCAGGATCCAGATATCTATACTGGCAGTCTTTCCGATACAGCTTCAGTTCTCCACTGCTGCCATGCTTGGTGCTCGGATCACATCAGAAGCTTAGGTCTGGATCTGGTCCATTATTACTGAGTTACAATTCTTTAACTCTTAATAAAAGTACTGTGACATGTTAATCACACAGACCAAAAACAATTTAAAGTTAAAGTACTCATAAGTTTATTTTAGTACATTTTATTGCTAAAGAAAAAAACAAAAAAATACCAAAACAATATCTGTGTGACAGATGTGACAAAGCATATTTTTTCATGGAAGAGTTATCAATGAAACTAAATATATTAAAATATTGTTTGTTGCCAGTAATTTATTTGGGGTGTGGGTCACCGCTGGGAAAAAGCCCTTTTTTGAAAGGGCTGTTTTCTCCCAGACAGTTGGCAACTGGAACTCGCCAAGGAGTAGAAATCAATCCAACAAAGAAGGAAGATGCAGCGGCGAATGATGAGTGTTAATGTAACCCCAACCCTTATCCTAATCCTGACATTAACTCTCCCCTTCCATTACACTAACGTTCCCCTTTCATTACTCTAACCCTTCCCTTCCATTACCCTAACCCTAACCCTCCCTTCTCCACAGCCTGACCCTAAGACTCCCTTCTCTGCAGCCTAACCCTAAGACTCCTTTACCCACATCCTGACCCTAAGACTGCCATACTCACAGCTTAAACCTAAGACTCCCTTTACTGCAGTCTCAGCCTAAGACTCCCCTCCACACAACCTAACCCTAAGAGCCCCCACTAACCTGCCTGGTGCTGCGGTTGGTCTGTGGTTGGCATTTGCGGCGGGCAGCATGTTTCGGAAATAATGAATGGGTAAGTTGGCAAAAAAAATCAGCATATTTAATTATTCATTTATAAAACCTTCTAATTGGAGATATTTTTGAAATACAGACAGCCAAAAATGAGCTTTCAGCCTTCTGTATTTCACAATTTTCATTTTCTTTATGAAGAACACGTCCTGTCCTATTTTACCCTCAAATTAGTTAGAGATTTAGGCTATCCTTATATTTATCCCAAGCATGTTTAAACTATTCTACTGTGTTAGCCTCAACCATCTCAGATGGGAGGCTATTCCACTTATCTATCACTCTTTCAGTGAAGTAATTTCTCCGTACCACCCTCCAGTTTATATTCATGCCCTCGTGTTCTATTACACCTCTTCTTTTGAAAAATGCCCACTCTTCTAGCCAGTCACAACGTTTGATATATGTGAAAGCTGCTATCATAGTCCCCCTCTCCCTTCTCTGCTCCAAGCTATACAAATTTAGTTCCTCTAGCCTTTCTTGGTAGGATTTGTGACACAGGCCATGGACCATTTTAATTTCTCTTCTTTGCAGATTCTCTAATGTATTGATGATAACTGTGCTGCAAATGATTGCCCTTCTTTTAGAACATTCTTGTTCACCCACCATACTACATTTGCTTTTGCCTCTTTGAATAGGATTTTGCACTGAGAGCGATTTCTTGCATTAACCCAGACTTGTACAAAATGATGGCACTTATATTTCTTCTAGTGCCCCAAGCAGTTTACTTTGCTGCTATCACTTTTTGCCTGCCCTCAGTAGAGTAGGAGCAAGTATTTTGGAAGTCTTGCGTTCTGAACAAAACTCTTATGATGTCGGCCTTCCCCACCTCCTCCACTGCCTAACTGCCATGGCACCAGCGGGTGATGGTATAAACAGTGCTGGGTCCAGATGCTGTATATATAATGATTAACTATGGGGGAACCCAAAGGAGTCGCTGTACCGGGCCCGGAATTCCTATTGGCCGCCCTGGTGCTTATACACTGACAATGGGCGCAACAGATGTTACTCATCGTAACTCTGATCGTACGTAACTTTTATGTAATCCCTATGCAAGCCGATCACACGCATTGTGGGCGGAGACAGGCATTTAAATTGCACAGTATGGGCTGGGTTAGGCACTTACATACGACAAGGCATTACATACCCATGGAGATACACAAGGAAAAGATAAAGTAAGGTTCTGAACACATAAGTCACCTAAATTACGTATGGGCGAGGGAATGCCAGGGGGAGTGCATTATCCTTAGTAGTGTACTTAGGTACACCTGCATACGTAAAACAACCTTAAGTCTGGATCAGGCCCAATGTTTTCTTTTTTTTCCTGTCCTGGCTCCAAGGAGGAGGAATATACCTATAAGTTAGTGCTGACATGAAAGGCGGAAATGATTTCTGCTGTTAAGTCTCCATGCATAAGTGTGTCCTGTTTATACAGAACCTAACCAGTGCTTACTTATTTCAGTATGTCCTTTGGGCAATCAAGCCCCCTGCTAGAGTCAAGGGATCTGCTGGACAACCTAACATGCCATGCTAATCATCCGCCTAGGGCTTTACTAAGTCAAGTATGATACAGAATTATGAATTAAGGTAGATTCCAGGGTTCAGAATGTTCATGTGAGTGAGGGGAGTGTAGGACTATACATTGTACACATGCTTATCCGTTCCATAAGAATGGACTTCCGTGCTTGTGATTAGATTAAATTCAGGATCCAGTCCTGTATTACTATAAACCATGTTAAAATTAAAGTATCATATAAATCATATTACAGCATTAAGTTAAGTTAATTATATGGATTGCAAAATGGGTTCAGTGGTCATCCTGTGACTTATATACTGAATTAATAAAATAAGGTATCTGCCTACCTGTCAGTAACAGCTTTCATGAACTCCTCCAGTAGGTCATCATAAGGTTTACCTCTTACTCTTTTGTGTCTTAGTCCAATATATAAAGGGTCTTTTAGTAATTCCTGCAGAAAACCAAGAACACATTTTAGACTACTTAACATACAAGTTATATGATAAATCATTTAATGTTATTTTATATTTTTGTTCAGAACCTTTGGAATAATATAATTCACATAAATACTTCATTAAGACTCCAGGTTTCAATTTTAATGGCATTTGTTATTTGCAGAAAAAGTGGAATAATAATTTCTATTTCTGTTGCCAAAACTTATTTGATGCCCTATGTTTTATCAGAAAATCACCGATGATAAAACCACTGGTAAATTAATTATTTGCATGATGTATATAACATGACAAGTCTCTATGGGAATGTGCCTTATTATGTCAACTTCCTTCTGATAGAAACCATATCTATGGGCTGGATCCTAACACATACTATGGTGCTAGGATCAGAAAATGCAACTTTTGGCACTGGGGTGTTTTTGCATGCACTACAGTACCAGGGCATGCTAGGAAAAAATTCTGGATCCAAAGAATTCAGATCTGTCCTGGTACTAAATCTGACTACAGGGCCGTACAGAGCAGGTAGCAGAAGTGGAGGAAGGGAGGCTTATTGTACAGTAAGAGCTGTCTTCAGTGAGCTGGCGTAATAACCGTACAAGAGAGGGGAGTGTCCTGCCCTCGCACATGCAGTAGTTAGGATGCACTGGGATACAGCATTAAACTTCCTCTGCTGCTGCAGCAGAGGTCTGGTTTCCCTCCTATGTTGTTCTACAAGTCAAGATAAAGACAAAAAGCATATAAAAATGAGCTACATTTTTTATATGAAACTTTCACAGCGTTATGCCTTTATGACTTTTAAATAAAAATTGCTGAATTTAGGGGAGATTGCTAAATCTGCATTGCATTTAATGCATTTAATAACTCCAATAATACTAACCCAGGTGAGAAGGAGCATTTTAACACAAAGCACCCGATCCAGACCGGATTCATACCTGCAAAGTGGATAAGTGGTGTGCTTTGAGGGGTGGACGCATGTGCACTCCAGATGTTACGTGCCGTACGATAAGAATTATTAGAAAAAGATGCTATGCTGCCCCTCCATCCACCAAGAATTTAACTTGTAGACTTGGGGGAGGTATTAGATACTTAGAAGCAGGTTAGTGGTCAGACGGACCACTGATCCGCTTGTGTCACTTAAGGCTGCCTTATGGCAGGGTAAGTCACACAATCTCTGTATGAACAAGTTAACTCCCCTCTCTCGCGTGGACTGACAGACCCCCGGACATACGGAAAGCATGTGGGGGTTTAGAACAGGTCCCAAGTGGATAAGTCACAGGAAGCAGGAGCATGAGTGCAGTGAACTGGGACTCAAAGTAGACTCATAGAGCTTTGTTTTGGTCATTTGTCTTTTTCTTCGTCTCTCTGTTCAAGCTCTCATGAGAAAAGTATAAAGTGAAATAAAGGACTTTCTGAATTTGTTGCTAGACTGATGAAGCATGGAAAGGCTTATCCACTGAAATGATTATATATATATATCTCTATATATATATTCAGGGCAGAACTAAACACAGCCGGGGCCCATAACAAGGGTGTTGGTAGACCTCTGTGGGTGGGGTGTGAAACTTGTACCTCCCTATCGGCTTATGCAGTTGTTGTCTAAAAATAGTATAGGATAAAAAGCTAAAATAAAACAGTAAAGAAATCTATTTATTTGTTCCCTTGTTATTTGTGAGTCATTTGGCTTTATTTTTTGCTTGCACATGATATTTTTTTATTATAAAGGAGTACATATGTCTGAAAAACTCTATGAGAAATAAATGGGTCTGAATGTGCGGTGAATTACCTCATATAACATCTGATGATTTTTTTCTGCGTGTTCACAAACATTCCCCTGGAGAAAACACTCTGATCTGTGGGATGTTTCTGTACTGGTTACATGACTCACATTATACATTTATTACATTTCTGGCCATAGCTTCATTTACTGAGTGAGCACATTTGTGTCTTGTTTTTAATAACATAAGTTATGGCTTTTTATGGAGAGAAACATTTAAATGTAGTTCACTACAGACAATAAAAATGTAAAGGACACCACTTAATAAAACCACTAATAAATGGGCAAATGAGTGTCGTCCAGTGGCACGATGGTCTTCATTGCAAAAGACCATCATACTACGGCTGAATACAGACTGCCGGCAACAGATCGTAGTCTGCATTTTAGAAATCGGCGGAGACGCAACTCCTGGAGTCACAAAGAGTTATCTGCTGGAATGTAAGTGCTTAACCTAACTCTACCCTTATCCCTTTCCTAAACCTCCCTTTACTGCAGCCTAACCTTTCCCTTCTTCAGCCATAACCCTACTGCTTCACGCCCCACAGCATAATCATAGCCTTTTACCAGCCGCCGCAACCGGGGAAATTTGTTCCCGTTCCCAAAAGCAAATTTCTATTTTCAAAGATTTCTTTTTTTTAAGGCAAATTTCTATTTTCAAAGATTTAAAGGGCTACAGACTAGATCAGTGGTTCCCAAACTGTGCACTGCGGCTCCCTGGGATGCCGCGACGCTCTCACCGGGGTGCCGTGGAATGTTTCTATTTTCTATTTTATTCTATTCAATTCTATTCTATTTTTGTCTTAGGGGTGCCTTCAAAAAATATGGAGACCCTAAGGGTGCCTCGAACTGAGAAAGTTTGGGAACCACTGGACTAGATGTTAAAAGCATGTTGTCTATAAATGTTATGCCAACAAAAAAATTTGACCTTTAATCTATAATGCACTTTTTATTTTATTAAGTGTATATACCGGGGCATATACAGTATATAAAAATGTTATATACTGATATTGCATGCAGCATCTGCATTTAATATATACACCCCAATGTGCTTATCTAAAAATGTTTCAAAAATGAAAAAATATATATTTAAAATAAACTCACCCCCTGACATACCGTAATCAACTATACCATATTCCTCCCATTAATTAGATTTAAACAACCAAACCTTGTGGCATGAAAAATTCATTCGCTTTTGGGGTTCAAGAATTCCGACTACTGGAAGAATGACCAGATGTAATGACTGTATACATTGCTAACAATGCACCGGATTCAGACTTCCATTGGTGCTCAGGCCTCGCTTACATATACTTCTAATTAGAGACCCTTTCCTTAAGATAAAACTGTCATCACTTAAAATGGAGATGGATGGTGAGTATGTGTAGAGCGGCATGCATGGGGACATGCCTATATTGTGTAATATGCATCCCTAGCACTCACACTCGCCCTGCAATCAGAAACATCGGAATCACAGCAGAATCACTAACAATACGGAAGATCTGTATGTAAATTACGGCATGTGCACCACAAAAAGCTGATCCTAGTGATTGGAAAACCTCTATTTGGATCAGATTTAATGTGAATAAAGCACCAATAATTCATATTTATGAGGCTATGCCAAAATATAGTAATGAGTGCTATGCAGCAAAATGATATTGGTATACAAGATGCTGTGTTATACAGTTTACATTGTAACTGACTATAAAATGGTTATACAAAATGCATCCCAAATCCTAATTTTACCCCCTAAGATTTGTAGAATGAAATAATATACAGTACATACCATATTAGTTAAGATTCTATATTTACTACATCTGAAAAGAAGAACATGTGGTATACATTTGTCTTTACGATATTGGACATGTTTGACTTAGCAGCAATAAATAAAAAAAAGAAACAAGTCAAACAATAAAGACCACAAAGACTATTTTTAAGTTTATACAGAAATATAACACTTTTATGTACATATTGTGTGATCAAAAACCACTAGACATTGCACACATTTAATTGAGAAAACAGTTCTCAGTAAAAGCAGGGTAAAGCTAAATATGAAATATATAATAAAATCAGTCAGGCAGGTAATGGTGTACACTGCAATCATTCCTATTAACAAAAAAATAGGTGCTCATATCTTCTTCCTCTTTAGTCAATAAAAAATACATGTTAATAACATGGTGATAAACTAAATTTAACATATACATGTGGTCTTCCTTAAAGGAAACACTTGAGAGTACAAAACATGCAAAACAAATCAGGTGCAAAATCTACCTAATTATCATGGGCACATGCATACACCCACATTCCAGGTTAGGGATTCCACTAGAAATACTACTTGCCGTTACTGTTGCACAATTATAGGTCTAGCTGGAACAGTCTGAAATGATCACTTTAAAGGCCATCCCTTAGGACTTTAATACAAACCATTTAGCCCTTTATATCTTACAACTATAAGTATTGTTCACCTTAACTTCATATTTGTATATAATTAGTCATGAAAATTATGTCAAGTTGGATCTCTCTTTAACGTTGCATTTGAAGGTAAAACCTACAAATGCAATTACCAGTACATAATATAAGTCAAATTCACATCCTGGTGTATAGAGTAATATTCTGAGACCTTTCATAAACATGCAAAACAAAATACTATATACAGTAATACTGAAGTTAGAGGCATTGTAAACCAGGGTGGAGGGTGGTGCTTAACTCTGCTTTCGGTGGTATACTGGCCATATCAACCAATGGATGTAATTTGAGTGTCCACATTCACCTATCATCATGCATATCACATAAGGGTTTTACACAAGTGCAAAACAAGGAGGCAGTACACAGGAAGTGATGGAAACGTGTTGCCTAATTTTTACTAGCCTTGTTGCTTTATTTTTTACATCCAACAGTGGGAAAGTGAACTTGTAAATAAAAGTAATTTTATGTCTCTGTGGCTCACAGAAACTAAGGTTACTTACTGTAATTTGCATACAATGCTTAATATATTTACAAATCCTTTTTCCATGACAAAACCCTACTTTATTACACACAGAAGTTGTGGTTTCTGCACATTTTTGTAGGCATAGTCAACACTGGGTAACCATAGGCAGCTCAGACATTTTGGAATGACAACAAAAGAACTGATGTCAGTTTTAGGCAGTGAATGGAACCAAAACATATTTGTACAATATAAAAGCAGACATGTACAATATTTCATAGGCTTGTAGGAAAAGTGAAGTTAACCTATGGTAGATGCACATCCTTGTTTACACACAGTGCAAAAGGTTATCAGAGACTTGTTAATCTTTGGAAATTGTCGATAGTCTCAAGATGTGTATCTACAGCATAAACACTGTTAGCTCTTCAGTGCAAATTATAAATTCATATAAAGAGGAAAACCAAATGCTTCAAGCTTGCTCTGGTAAAAAAAAAAATCCTTTGCAACATACCTTTGCTAGGTCATCATATTAATGGCCACTTGCCCTAGATTTCCTGTAAATGTAACATGATATGCAGAGTCCTTAATTTTCAGGATTATTAGATTATAGAGCCAAATGCAGTGGGATGCAACTATTAGAATCCCAGCACAAAGTTAAACAGAATCTATTTAAGAACATTGGGGCAGATGCAGAACTACGCATTTCCGCGAATTTACGTGTGGCGGGGACGTAAATTCGCAGATTTGTACGCACTGCGCGTGCGGCCCACAGAAAATACGCACATTCACGTAGCGTATTTTCAAACGTATGGGTAATTCACGTATTGCAAACGTAAATACTTACGTGTGGGCGTGCCAAATTTACGTTAGTGACCAATACGTGGGCGTGACAAATTTACGTTAGTGGACAATACGTGCGTTTTACGTGAAGTAGGCGGGGGGTGGTATTTAAAGTGTACAGTATGGGCGTGCTAAGCTGCGTACGTTCGCGTAGTCAGTACGCTCGTTAGCGGACGTATGCTGTTACGTTAGGAAAAGTTAAGGTAGGGTTTGGGTCGCGTAATTTGCGAAAATACGTCCGTGCAAGGGGTGTGCCGTGGGGAGTGTAGCGACCTTACGTGTACGAAAATACGCACCACTAAAATATGTACACACACACGTAGTTCTGGATCTACCCCATTGATGTTATGTGCCTTGTAGAATTGTCAATCTTTGTGGGGGATCACTTGGATCAGGTAAGTCACATTTTTTACAATAAGTTCCTTTTTTTGCCTTTACTGCCAACTTTGTATCAGCCCCAGCGAGTACACTACAGTGTACTTAACTATCACTAGCCAGTAGATTACAGATGAGTCTGTATGACATTTGGTCATACAGACCTACAGGCCCCCTTGCTCCCATGGGCGACACTCTCTTCACATTTGGGTGGTGGGACATGTACCCCACCCCCCTCACCCCTCCTGTTCCAGTGCAAATACATTCTCTTTGCAGCACAACTATAGATAGCCCAATATTGGAAAATACCTTTTGCTAAATCATGCTATTTTTTTTATTAACGTTATCATATGAAAACTATAGGATTTAAGTAATTGATTTCTTTCCCTCAAATAACATCAATGGCCTACTAAGAACATCTGATCGATTGCATGGTATAAAGAGCTCATGACCTATACCAGTGATGTCACCTCTTGCGTGTCCTATACTTAAACTGTATACAAAAAATTTTTTATATCTTATTTGTATACCCTTCATTTTCCCTACTTAGCTTTTCCCACAATAAGACTTTTTTTTAAACATTTATTTTGACGTGTTCTCCTATTGTTATTGCTTTGGGTTTGCTGTATTAGTTTTTCTCTTTTTTTCATTTTAGTGCACTTTATTTTAAAACTGATTTTGTAAATACAGGAAAACAGTAAAAACATATGTTAGTAATGTTGTTTGGTGGCAGAAAAACAGGGTTAGAGAGCTGAAAGCACAGAATGCAGGTGCTTTGGCTCTGGTAGTTTGAGTGCCTGTATAATAAGCATTGACCTATGTTATTCCACCATAAATCCAGGACTGTAAAAGCTGACCCTGGTTTCTAGGCTACTCAAATGGTATAGCCCTTGGATTAAATGGTGGTTCTATTTATGATGTAAACATTGAGTGCATTAAAGTGAACAGTGGTCTCAGAAGTTACCAACATGCTTCATGATCTATAATAGGCCAGGCGTTATAATAAGGTCTAATAATCACAGGAAAGAATTACATCTCTGTTTTTCTTGGACAGAGCTAATTTTGCCACCATAACAATGTAACAATGAGTGCATTTTTTTGACCAGATGCACCTGGATTAAATGACTTAGTGGAAATACATATGAGCTTCTATTTCTTTTGGCACCAAATATGAAGCCTTAAATGAAATGAGCAAAATGATGTATTGATTTTCCTTAAAAACAAATTGGTGCCTAATGATAAAATATATAATACACTCTACAGAACATGAAGCTGGTCACTGTCTGCACAATATAAAGTTTATATGTTTCCACTGAAATTCTGTGGATAGGAACATGGTTATAGAGCAATTATCAGGTGGCAGATCCTCATTCATACAGTATGTCAGTGAAACCCTATTAAGAAAATGCACGGTTTTTTTTGGGGGGGTGGAGTTATTAGTTACTTTAGTCATTTAAATAAAATGGTATCAATGTAATGGGAATCTAAATAGCTAAAGTGGCAATAAAAACAACATTAAAACCTGGACATATACTTGAGTATAAATAACATCTAAACAAACAGCAAATTGTACAATGGAATACAGAAGTATTTGGTGGATAATGGTTATGTAAATATTTGCCACCAAAAATTTCTGTTATTTTAAAATACCATAACAATCAAACAGGTGATAATGCAAATATAAATAAATACATAATATAAACTATATATGTAAAAAAAATAAAAAACAATAAATGTTAATATAAAATACTGAACAAACCACAATTCAATAATTATAAAATATTGATGGTGATACAATGTTATTTTTATTACAGTTATGTTTGCATTGAATGTTCTGGATATATACTGGCCAATGTGATAATGTATGAGAAAATTCCTCCCCATGGACTGGATTCAGAGTTTGAAAATAAGAGTAGTATAATCAGGGGAACACCTATATCTGGGAAAACTATGTTATATTTTAGGGGGAGTCAGATTGCTTTTATTCTTTCTATGCAAGGAGAATACTTTGCTTTGGCTTATAGCTCACAGATACTGGTCAGCATCTGTATACAATAATCAGTTCAAAGATATATCCCTGTATGCAAAGAATACAATAACTTGACTCCCCCTGAAATCTGCATGGTTTAACCCAGGTGTAACTTTCCTCTCTTATTTTAAGCACCTTCTAAATTCTGAATCAGGCCTATGGTGCCAAAAGCAGATGTAGTTGACTAGAAAATGCTTTATAATGAAAATAATGCATATTTTTTTAACTTTTATAAGTAAACTATAATAAAAAAGAAAACAGATGATTAATGAAGTTCAATAACCAATAACTAAAATATAATGTCTTTTTATTCTTTTTGAAATAATGACACCAAATGACATGAGTGAAAAAACACAACATAGTAAGGTAACTCCAAGTAAATATTCCTTAATATTCCTTGAATACAACAAAGTATCTATTTCTTATATTTGGTCATAGATGTGCCTTTACTCTTGCCTAAGTATTATTCAAAGCTATTTAAATAATAATGTAGCATTTTGCACCAAGGGTTCAAGTGATTAATGCAACATACAGTTATCATAAACAATATTTCATCCCTTAGGTAACAGTTCTATTGAAATTATTAGTTTTTTACACTAGTGTGTTCAAAGTTACTGACTAAAACAGCACCCTCTAGTGATAATCAGGTAAAATATTAGTCTAAATCAGCTACTGTTGATGAGTTATAAAACTTAGGAGTAAACAGCGCAAAAAGGACAATGGGCCTGATCCAGAACAACGCTTCGAAGAGAATTTACCCGTGGCTGAGACGTAAAATCGCTGTTTAGAACGCACTGCGCATGCGCACAATAGAAAATCCGCACGTTAACGTAGTGTAATTGTGAACGTATGGGCCATTCACGTATGTGTCACGTAAATACTTACATGTGGGCGTGCCAATTTTACGGTAGTTCAAATTACGTGTGAAATACGTAAAGTAGGCGGGGGGTTGTATTTAAAGTGTACACTATGGGCGTGCTTAGCTGCGTAAATTCGTCTAGCCCATATGTACCTGTGCGTATGACTGCGGTTACGTTGGAAAAAGTTAAGGTAGGGTTTGGAAAGCGTATCTTGACAAAATACATCCGTGCAAGGGGTGTGCCGAGGGGAGTGTAGCGAACTTACGTGCACGAAAATACGCTACGCGAATAAACGTACGGCAAACGTAGTTCTGGATCTACCCCAATATGACCAGTGTCATTAAAAGAAGCATAACACGTAAACAGATGGTATAAACATCATATTATTCCACATATATACCACACCTTGAAATGATGGTATAGATTGTTTATTGTTTATTGAAAACTTGCTGACTTTTTCACATAATAATATAAAAACAAAATTATACAGAATCCTTTATACTTAAAGTGAACATATGCTCTTTATATTCTAAATAATGGACTGGACCCTGAATTATGAGTAAATTCTGTATGTTACCATCCGCAACAGTGGTTACAGAATTTGAGATCCAGAATTATGTAGGTGTGAGGGGAGTGTACACCCCCTTCACCACCTTGGCACGTATGAGCTTTCCACATGTCTCTGCATGCCTTGGAATGCCCTTATTGTATGATTATATTTCCGTATCCCACCTACCATGTGTATCTTATATGCATGGTGAGTGGGCCCATCCCCCTTGTGGAAACAGTATTTAGCACAGAATTCTGCATTGGAAGGATGAGGTCCAATGCAGTATTCTATGTGCTGTACATACTAAGGGCCGTATTCAGAGATCCGTTTCAAGATCGGAATTATACGCACACACGGTGCAGGCCAAACCCCCTCACATCCATGACACTCCCCTCTCTTGGCCGTGCTCTCAGAGACTTACACAACCATAGACCACCTGTAACTTTCCGTCTGCAGTCTAGTGCGTATATGTCCTCCGTAGGTGCGTATCATGATAATCGCGCCCACTTTTTTTCATTTATATTCTACCCCCGCCCATTTTTATTTAAATTCTTCCGTGCGTATTTTTCTGTCGCAGATCTGGACGTATTTATTCACGAGGCCTCCGTGAGGCACTTCCGCACGTATAGTCAACGTCAATTGCGTAAATAAAGTTACTACGCATGCGCAGTTGAAACGTACCTAAAAATACGCCCAGGACTTACCGTAACAACGGATCTCTGAATACGGCCCTAATTAGATACTGTCCATCCCAGCCCTGTATGCGTTGTCGGTCCCCGGTCAGAAACTCCCTTTTGCGAAATAGGGACATCCGAAAGTTCCTTTTCGGATGTCCCTGTTTCGAATGCTACACTCTTTTTATTTTTTTTTATTTTAGAATGGGTGAGTATGCCTATCGGCATACTCACCCCTTCTTATTTCAAAATCCCTCCACCACTGCGATATCCCTCCGCTGCCGCTATCGCCGGACCGCAGGAAAGGTGAGTAACCTCTCTGTGTGGGTAGGGAGGGTTAGGGTCAGGGTGCAAGGGAAGGAGGGTTAGGGTCAGGCTGCAGGGGAGGGAGGGTTAGGGTCAGGCTACCAGGAAGGAAGGATTAGGGTAAGGCTGCCAGGAAAGGAGGGTTAGGGTTAGGGTAGTGAGAGGGGAGGGTTAGGGTAGGAATTAGGGAAAAGAGCGGGGAACTATTTTTACTTAATTTTCAGAGCACTGAAAGCTCGATGCTCCGTGGATCGAATACAATGCCTCCTCGAGGCATATGCAATCGAAATCCCAGCCTGGGAGGAAACAGCCTTATCGAAATATCTACCCGGGGACCCACACCCCCATGTATGTCTGTACTGTATTTTGTTGTTGTATTTTGTACGGCGCTGCAGACACCTTGTGCATCCTTATAAACAATAATAATAGTACTTACATATGTGGAATATGTAAGGCTCCTTTTTGTTATTAGCTCTGCATGTGGACCACTGTCTAAAACTTCACATGTAGTTTTCTTAACAGGGCAATCAAAGAGCAAGTCAGGAACAGCATAAAATCTGTTGACTTCTGTGATGAAACGGGAGGTCGCATGATATAATAGCTTTTATCCCTGGACTTTATTATGATGAATGTGTATCATGACACTTGTTTCTATTACTTCTGGAAAAAATGTATTTATGTGTGTTATACTGGTTCATGTGTCATATGGAATTTCTGTAGCTATAGTAGATAGTGTTATGTTGTTATAGTGTATATAATGTGTGCTATGATTGTTAATAAAGCTAAATCTAGTTACAGGATAAAGGCAAGGATACAGGCAAGGGGGCTGTAGCTGCATTCATTCCCCACCTCCTCTCTCTGCAGGACTCACTAATCAGCTTGATACGAATTCTGACTCCAAAAACTTATAAGGGTTTAATTCTAGGAGTGACTGGTCCCTTTCTAAGATCTAGCAGAGGTTATTTACATCAGACCAAATCAGACATTCCAGAGCCAGTGACGGGCATGTGGGGCAATGTGTAGTGAGTCTGGATTTAGTCTTAGACATCTGCAGACATCTGTTCTAGCTAAGGAGTAGCCAATAGTTTGCATGAGAATTTGTCACTGGGCAAAAAGGGTGCACTGACAGTGTTTAGGGAGTAATTGGAACAGTGAATCTTGGTGTTGGAGTCTAAATCTCCAGCCAGTCCTGCCTGCTGCATGGAAATATCCTGGGTGTAAGAGTGTGCCTCCTTCCATGATTAAACTGTAACTCAGTAACAAAGCCCTCTCTATCAGGAAAAGCCCATGGACCTGTCAGCTTGGTATGGTAGAGGGTAGCAATGCCAGAATGCTGGAAGAATTGAGGATTACATTTACCAATACCATTGGACTTTTACAATGTGAACCCTGTGTGATTGGTGAACCCTGGACAGCAGGAGGTACATAGTATGAGCGCCATCTCTGGCACCCTTTGCCCTGACAACTTCCTGTCACCTTGCTATTCTGACTATGTCTAACACAAGTTTACCTAGCTTGGAAAAGTATTGATGGTAACAGTCTCCTTGTGCTAACTTCCTCTTAATTCAATATATTGTACACAGGCATTTAATATTGACAAATACAATTTACAGGTTTCCTAAAAATGTTGCAGTTTGCCCTGTCCATCTATACTGTAACAGAATGGGCTTATAACCATACACTCATTGCGGTACATCCAGACCTAAGTGCTTGTTACGTTTAATCGCGTTGCGTACTTTCAATGCACTTCCCTCGCTCGTACGTACTTTGGCCGTTTTACGCTTCACAAACCCTACCTTAACTTTTCAAAACGTAACTAGTAGTTAGTTACTAACTACTGACGTACGTAAAGGCTTCACATACATAAGTGCCTAAGCACGCCCATACTGTACGATTTAAATGCCTCACTCCGAAGCGTAATTACGGGTGTCGTATGGCTGTCACGCCCCTTCGTTCATAGTTACGCTGTTGATACGTGGCTGTTCAGAGTTACGTGGCGCAGTGGCGGAAGTACCGGAGGCAATGGAAGCGCTCGCCTTTGGGCGATAGTCCGGAGGTGGGCACGTCTTCATTCCATTGCCTCCATCCTGCCTAACCAGTGGTCTCCCCGATTCCCCTCAGTCAGTAAGGCTCCCGCTGCAGAGCTGGCTGTGCAATGAACAGCCGCTCGCAGCTATCTTCACAAGACGTAAATACATCAGCGGCTAGCGTAAAGTCGCTCGCATACATAGTTTAGGATCTGGCCCATTTTCCTGAAAGCTGTGAAACCGGCAGGTAATCTTTTTTTTTTTTAATGATCTTCATGAACAAGATTCTTGTTTGTTTGTTATTTTTGTTAGTTTGACTCTCCTATATATAATGAGAAAAATAAATATATGCTATTTATGTACTAATAATTTATGACAATTATTTTATGTGTTAGAAGAAATGATGTAATTTAGCTTTATAAAATAGGCATCCTTAAGTAATTTACTATTATTATTATTACTAATTAATACTACTAATATTCTTTAAAACTTATATATTAGAAGGAAACAGTTGTTTTGAGAATATTCAATAAAGTATATTATAGATAGTATATTATTATCATTCCAACCTGATTATCAGTTCCTACATCCAGCATTACAGGCAGACACTCCTGGGGCTTAACTCCTCCACACGCTGTATAGAGTGCCAATTTACCAACAGGAATTCCCATGCCATAACTTCCAAGATCACCAAGGCCAAGGATCCTCTCTCCATCTGTGACCACAACAGCCTTGAAAAACAGAGCACAGGATATATTTGTTATTCTTTTCAATACATTTCAACCATGTTTTTTTTAAACAACGATTAATGCAAATAATCTATGAAACATTTCAACACAAATGCAATGAAGAACATTAAGAAATAAATTTGTATAATATATTCTTGGTTAATTGTCAGGTAACATCTTAAATTATTGTTTTAGTCTGAAAAATTGCAGCTTCAGCTCCGCCTAGGTTATGGGAATTCTTATTTACCATATGAACTATATCCTAAATACTCAAGTGTCAATATACTGTCTATGTATACAAACATAAATTCCTTTAATAAATGAAAGATTGCCTTTGACAACCTTGCTATGTAACACAATAGCACAGTTTATGGGGAATATTTTCTGTACACATAGTGGCACTTATAAAAGTATGAATAGGTTTAAATATCTGTAGATGTTTAGAAATATAAATTAAAATAAGTCATTTATGAAGTACACAGTCAATGTGTACTGCAAACCTACCCGATTTTAAAATAACGACCCTGTATATATATATATCAGATTACGTAGTGCTTAACAGAGAACATTTCACATTTACATCAGTCCCTGCTCCATTGGAGCTACATTGTAATTTCTTAAACGCACACATTTGTTTTTCAGCACCCAATTAACCCACCAGCATGTTTCTGGAGGAAACCCACACAGATACGGGGAGAACATACAAACACAGATAAGGCCTAGCGCAGGAATCGAACTCATGACCTCAGTACTGTGAAACACAAGTGCTACTGACTCAGCCACAGTAGCAGCGCTGCCCACAATGGTGCGCCTATACCAGTGAAGGCTAACCTGTGACACTCCAGGTGTTGTGAAACTACGAGTCAAAGCATGCCTTAACTGCAAAAGCATAGCGGATACCTGACAAAGCATGATGGGAATTGTAGTTTTACAACACCTGGAGTGTCACAGGTTAGCCATCACTGGCCTATACCATACTGTATGAAGTTGCATGAGC
Organism: Limnodynastes dumerilii; assembly: GCA_011038615.1. NCBI lineage: Eukaryota > Metazoa > Chordata > Amphibia > Anura > Limnodynastidae > Limnodynastes > Limnodynastes dumerilii. The sequence continues at coordinate 425,553 of WWET01000373.1, forward strand.
TTTGCTGTAAAAAAAAACCTCTAAAACGTTCTAGGATGCAAAACATAAAGTGTTGTCCTGTGCAATAAAATATTACAATCCCTTTTGAGAGAGACAGAGCATTATAGATAATTTAATTACACTTTAATTTCTTCTTGTCCTCAGTCAGTCATTTTATGATGCAGAAATGCCTATGCAACAGCCATGGAGTAAGAAAAATACTTAAAATGATTGTTAATAAATATTTAAAAATGAAGGGGCTGATCCAGAGCCGAACTTACAGCTTATATTTTGCTGAGGGGTGCAAACTAACTTTAAGTATTTTGCATGCAGGAAAAGCTCTTTGCTTTTGCACATAGAACTCACATACTGCAAAGTTCTCTGTTTAGTCAGTAAATTAGAGTTGAGCTACGAAACTTCACTTTAGTTCTGTTTTCACAGCTTAAATTTACATTCCCTCACAGCTCAGTATGGTTTTGCCCAGGTCTACACTTGCACCTGTTTTGTCCTTACTCAAAAACTGATATAATCCATAATAACGAACTATGATTGTAACGTGCCAGAAAATTTTTATATGTTAAATTAAACTACAATAAATAAATCAATTGTTTTATTATCTATATAATATAAAAGAAATGCATACTAAATTAGGCTATTATACACAGCGTTTAAAAAAAAGTCCCTTAATCACATATTATCATCATAAGTGTGGAGTCCTATTCTTACATGACCTTCAGTATTCAATTCCATAATAGTTAACAGACATGAGGTAAGCATATCTTACTGACCACTCAGAGCTAGACAATAATAAGTATACATTACCTTAATATCATTTTCAGGCCATGATTTCATCAGTGTGGATATATGACCACGATCATGAATGGTGATGAAGAGGCCTCTGCAGAAAAAGAAAGATACAGAAGCTCTAATTATAAAAAGGTTTATTTATATATGCAAATATGTAAGGCCGGATCCAGAACCTAACGCAAAACCGAACGCATCCCATGTTCAATAAAGCAACACCTAATTACAATTACAATTTTAAGTATAGTGGGAATGGTGGTTATTCTTTGTGCAAGTGTTTCATTGATGATGTTAATATAGTAATAATATAGGACCTGATTCACAGATCAGAATGAGTTAGCTGTGGCCGTATCCGCACCTAACTCATCTGACCTGACCCGCAACCCAGTGGCGCACCCAGGGGGGGTTTTTGGTTGCCAAGAAACCCCTCCCAGATTGAAAAATTAAAAAGGGGGCATGGCTTAGCAGCCATGTGGCCTGGACTGACATGGGGGAAGATGGTCCTGGCCTGTGCTGCATTAGGAAAGCAGGTGGGAATGGTGAATGGGTCACTACAAATACAAGACACAGGCACAAATACAGACACAGACACAAATACAAGACACAGGCTCTGTACATTGAGTAATGTGTTCATGCTCTACTAATGCATTGTATGCTGCTGTTACTATTAGATCTGTTCCTTCAATATGAAACTACTATTTTACTGTGTGAAAGAAGTAACTTATAAATCACCTATAAAAAAAATCAAAACAGAACTTGTTACACACAATAATCAATGCATTTCCTTAATGTAGAATTTTTTTATTTTCAAATCTAAATTATAAATGTCCTGCTTTCACAAAGAACATTAATGGATGTCTTACATGTCTTGGCAGTCAGATAGTACGACCATAATATCAGTATTGTCATTTTACATATGTCTTATTTTTTACTGTGGATCATATTAAGTAGCTCTTCACAATTTTACATATATCAACCTCTGCCACATTACAGTCTAATCATTACAGTCTAATTCCCTAACAAACACACACACATACACACGCTAGGGGTAATTTTTGCCTTGTGCAGAATGACACTGTGGGCGGGTCAGGAGAAGAGTTTGGGCAGGACGAGGTGGAGCTTATTTGCTGTGTTTTCGGGTTCCAAAACGTTTGCAGCTATGATGATATATCTAACATGTATTACACGCATTGGAAACCCCCCTTTCAAAATCCTGCGTTTGCCACTGCAACCAGCCACCGTTTTTAGGAACCTTATGGCACTTAAGAGTGCTATAGGGCTACTTTAACTAGCCATTCGTATTTTCCTTCTTAAGTATGGTGGGAGGTTATTAAATACAAGTTCTATCCAGTAAAGTTTCATTGTTGCGATGAGGTATCACACCTGTGAACTGTGTTATGTTTTTTATTTTATTTAATTTAAGCATTGCTGGATTAAAAGCTTAGAAGATTTGAGCTACATGTTAAGATTCATTTTGTTTCTTTTTTTCTAAGGATTTTTATTTATTTATTTATTGTTATTAAGTATTATTATATTTACTATTATATAATTATAATTAATATTATCTATTTTATTTTATAAATTTATTATATTTGTAATAATTTTTTTCCATTGACTTCTATTGCAATTCGCACCTGTGAGACAACGCGCAATTGTGGCTGCTACAGAACAGCGGTTAACTATTTTGGCGTGATGTTGGAGTTTTGGTCCAACATCGCACCCAAAGTACTGTAAGTAAAGCGCATGATGTTGCGCCATCACACTCAAGGTCTAAGATATCATGCACACATACACACAAAGTACACTTGCCTACTCCAACGCTTGCTTTTGATCTTTTTTTCTCAACCAACCCTTGCAGAAAATGGTGTCCAAAATAGCTTTTATTTGACCCAGACTATAATTGGTCATATGTAGCCACTGTTTAAATATTAAATGGTGCATAATGAGGAAAGACAATGCAATATTTTTATTTATTCATTTGTTCCTTTTAACATTGTTAAAATTGAATTATTTATCAATGGAATATTTTTTCTGTAAAATATAATTTCTCTCTTCTTCAGCAATTACTATAACTTAAAACATGTGCATATTGGAAATGTTAAAACAACAGACAACCATGGGATTGGACACGCTGGTTCCTTTCAGTTTTTTGCAATCAATAAATGAAATCTCCAAGGATAAAAGCCAGCATACCTTATTTAGGGCTATATTTGCTTTTCTCTCTGCTCACCTTTTTTTATCAGGATCATTGTCCTCTGGCAAAGATAAATATAGCTCTCCTTTCTTTTAAAAGCATCTTTTTTTAAATGTAAACTGTGTAGATATGAGGATAGAGGATAATGAACTGTATATAGACTTATGAAAAGGCATTTTCCAATCGCTAGGGTCAGAAGGCACCTGCTGCATGCACATGAATCACATTCCCTATCTAGAGTCGAGAAGCGCTTCTGCAGTGTGGGAGGGGGCAATGTATAGCCCCTGTAAAGATAGAAATCCTATTAAGTCTCAATGCATTAGAATGTGTTCCAATAAATTGATGTGTTGATTAACAAATATTGGCAGACATCTTTATGTGGAAGTGGTTGAAAGCCAAGATGCATCCACAGAATTTGAGTAAAACCCAGAAGTCTAAATCCAGCCCAATATTACAAATTTTTGACAAGATATATTACGGTTGAAAAACTATATTCCATTATGAAATATTTCTATGTAAACGTGTTCCTTTATGATATATTTCCTCTTTCAAATTCTCAAATTCCTCAGGATAAGTATACACACAATGGTGTCATGAATGCTAAGAAATATGGAATTTTAGTTTAGCTCTCAAATGTTTTTGTGGTTTATGCATGAAAAGATGGGTTTAATTTCAGAGAAAATGGATTCCTAATTATCACACTTAGAAATGACAAGAGCCAGGTACAAAATGATCTAATAACATACTAGACATCCAACATCTTGCCAGTAAGGATTAACCATCCCAGAGGGTTTGCATACATAAAATGTCATGAAATTCATCCAGACTTGCGCCCATTATTCCGTGCTGGCTCCCGTTGTAAGCATGCGCAGTTCCATCAGAAAACCAGATGGAAGTGCAGCTCTGGATCAGCTCCTTCAACCACAACTGCAAATTGTATTGCATTAATAATTAGTATTAACATATACCTCTGCTTGACTAATCACTTAAAGCCAAGGTCTAATCAGTTCTGTCACTGAAGAACAGGAGATTCAAAGAGTGTGAAATTCATTCAGACAAAGATTTCTATATCCTCCATAAATGTGTATTAAATATGCTGGACTATATAATAGAAGACAAGGGGAAAGGGTCTGCAGTTAGATCGGACATTTTTCAAAAGGGCCGTTTTATAGCAGCCAGTGCCGAACTGGCTGTGAAATCGACTGCTTCTGCCTCACCGAGGAGCAACAATCGATCATCCGAAGAACGAAAATGCAGTGGAGAATGGTTAGTATTTAAATAACCCCAAACTTTATCTTAATCCTTACCCTAACCCTCCCCATCCATTACCTTAACCCTCTCCTCCCCACAGCCTCACCCTTTGACTCTCCTCCTCTCAGCATAAGACTCCGCTAGTCACATACATTGTACTGATATATGGCACTGGATATGCAGGTAAGATGTCATTTTATATGCCCTGTACACATGGTTCGTTCATTGGGCCAGATCCAGACCTACGTGCACTTTAAGTAGATCACGTAGCGTATTTACGCGATCATAAGTACTATGCACTCCGCCGGGTACTCCCCTCGTTCGTTCGTAATTTAGCTATTTTATGACCACAGAACCCTACTTTAACTTTTCCAAGCGTAACCACGCTCGTACGTAGCGTCAGGACGGACGTAACTGCCTAACCCAGCCCATACTGTACAATTTAAATGCCTCATTACGCATACAAAGCGAAAGCAGGTAGCATAAATACGCTTTCATACTGAGGTCTGGATCTGGCCCATTGAACTTGCTAATCATAACGAGTACTTTTCATACAATTATTGAATCTTGTGTAAGGGGCTTAATGGGTAAAACTCTCAAGATAAGGGATCTGACCAGGAAAAATCAATTATCTATATATATATTTGGTCAGATATTTTATCTTGACAAAAGAATCCTGGGGCTACATTTACTAAAGTGCAGAAAAGGAAAAGTGGAGATATTGCCCATAGCAGCCAATCAGATTCTAGCTGACATTCTCTAGTATGCAATAGGAAAGTGAGAGCAGTTTAGTAAATCTAGCCCCAGGAATCAAATCAGCAGCTTTATAGCAGCACAGAATTTTGAAATAGAATTTTGGAGAAACTATGCTCTGTACATGTTTGCAATGGAAGCAATTGTCTGAATTAAAGTAGACCAGATAACTGTTCTTTCATTTCATCACCATGATACATTCTTTCCTAATTACTTTCATTAAGAGTGTTTTGATGGTTAAAATATCAAATTACAGTCAAAGTCAAAGGTTGTGTATATTTATTGAAAAAGTAAACTGTTTCGACCGCAATATGAAGGAAAACCCATTTGTCATAGAATATTAGTGACAATGCTATGCTTGGGAATAACTTAATATTGTCATGTGAACAAAAGTTCAAACATTTCTCACAGTCCTGTTTTTTTATTTATTTCATATTTTTAAGAACGTTAACATTTAACTAAAAAATAAATGTCAAATTCTTATGTTTTTCAATTGCCAGTAAAAACAAATATTTACAAATAGAATATTCAAAGGCAAATGAAATACTTTACCAAATTAGCTGTGATGGCTTGAAATACCAGTTTATAATTTATATAGCAGCTAAGAAAATGTCATTTTTTTAGAATACATTATAAATCACACTATTTCACTGTACCATATGAAAATGTCAAACATTTTATTTTCACTATTCTATATACTCTCTTATACAAACAGATATTTGGAATAGCTATGTAACATAGGTATGCCAAACTGACTTTCTTAGGCATGATTCATATTTCCAGAGACTTAATCTGTGGGAACTAATGAGAACGTTCATGTGCAAGAGCTGGATACACTTAAAAATACTGTATTTTAGCAACAATAGGACGGAGACAATATATAGTGTTAATCGTGTTTCTACTGCTGCTGTTGCCACTGAACATTGTCTGCACAAATGTTTCCAAAAATGAACCAGTTCAGTTCCAAGATTCATAAACAATGTGATTGGAATTTGTGATATTCTTCTTTCCAGGATGAACTGGAAACTATACAAAGAAAATAGTGTATTGATGAACTATGTATTTTATTCTTGGCACTTTCCAAAAGCCATGTCTTTAACTTTTAACACACACACACACACACACACACACACACACACAGCTTCTGGAAAAATAATTTGACTGAAACTTAGGAAAGCGACGAGGTAGTGTTTTAAGGCATATGGACAGGGAGAGACCTGATCTAACCAATAGATATCCTGTTCCAACCAAGGGGCGTTCTTAGCTCCACTGTGTCCGTTTTGAATAATCAGGCTACTTCAGAACTATGGTGCCATCCATGAGCCATGGCCCCTAATAAAAGGTAGCACTGGACCGTCTCCCAAATCAATACTTGAGGTCAAGAAAAGCCACAACAAAGATGTTTTAAGCTGAAAGGACCGGATCCAGAATTAAGAGCGTTTTCCATAAATCCGGAGTTGCTAAAGTGCACACTTAAGACACTAGTAAGACACTATTGCACTCCCATGACACTCCTTCTCACAGACAGACGTTAGGTGACTTACGTGTCCATAACCCTACCATAGAGGCTGGGATAAGCATGCAGATGATACATAACTCAGCGATACAAAACCTTTATTCCTTTTTCTACAAATGTTTTCTCTATAATAGAGTCACGGAGTTTCTTAAACCATGATTAAGTACATGTTAGGTCTGTAGACAAGTCCAGGACTTTGTTTTATACAAAGGTTATGCATAAACTTTGAACTGTAGAATTTTTCTTTATCAGAACATCCAATTACATATACATCAGTGATTACCGCCTACATACTGTGCAGATGCAATTCATCACGCATGCCATTATTAATACATGACATATTAAAGCAAGAATTCAAAGATCTAATCC
>WWET01000373.1:457692-472882 GCA_011038615.1 Limnodynastes dumerilii
TATATAAATATAGCCATCAATCCGGGAGGGGCCTGCATATTTTGTCAGTCCCGGGCCCCACAATTTCTGATGCCGGCCCTGCTATCCAGACTTCCACACAGTCCCAATTTTAAGTAAGTGTGTGGCGTGGATTTTTAAGGTAGGATAAGAGCAATGGGAGTGGCTTCCCTTCTTCTGCCTAGAAAGTTAGATCCTGTAAGGATCTGGCTATAGTTCCATGCTGGATGTTTTAAGTTGGAATCTGGCCCAAAGATCCAATGAAGGAGAAACTCCTTTTAAGTCATTGTTACATGGTTTAAGTCTGTTTTTTTTTAATTAATATTTTACACTTAATTTGATTTACATTCTAATCTTATGATAAGTGAATTTAACATTACAAATGTTAATACAGTGCAGAGTCTGCTTATCTTTTCATTTGAAATTTTTATTTTAATTGTAGAATATGAATATTATTATATTTAACCTTGAAAAACATATGTAGAACATTGACCAGTTCCAGCTACCCACTAAAACAAAATTGGTATATTGCCCGCAGAGTAAAATTTATGCCAAGTTGTATAGCCTGCAATAAAATAGTGCTTTCATCGTATGTGACAGGTGCCAGTTGTGCCACACAGGAGTAGAGCTATTAAATATATTTAATGATGTTTGATTCAAACTGGTGAAGTTCTCTTTGTTATCTGTTCAGTAACATACTTATGACCTGTTCAATATAATTTTACAAACAAATATGTCACTGTATACTTGTATCAGGCTACTCCATTGTTTTTGAGCACACAAATCTGGATAAAAACTCTTGTAGTATAGTGCACATAACAGCACTGTCTTGGATGACTGTTAAATAAATTAAATGTATAACTTGCAAAGACAGTTGAGGATTATTAACCACCAGGGTCCACACAAGCTTGTCTGTGTATCCTATTATCTATAAATTAAGGCAATGTTAAATAATTATGTCATTGCTAAATGTGTACTCTACCAATTTGTCAAGGCTATTTTTATATTTGGCACTTGAGAGGAGCTAAGGGATTAAGGAAGACGTCCTTATGAAGTCTGGCTGTTTAAGTTGCTTCTTTACCAGATCATGCCTTTGCTTTCCAATTTCTAGAGTAGTAGGGAATTACATACTTAACGTTTGTGATTTACTGGAAAAGAGACATTGTATAAAACAGACAAAAGACATTATGCTAAGGAATTTTCTTTTTGTTCTGGTTAATACATCTCTCCTGATGATTGCGTATCATTAAGACAGGAATAACTGGTATTGAATGAGCCCTGTACCGATCCCTGAAAACAATTCCACAAAAAGCGATGAAGTCATTAATACACATTTTACAATTTTTTATGTAACATTTCACTTCTGAGTGTCTGATGGCTATATTATATAATGGCAAAAATTTAGAAAGCAAGTAGTTTATGGTGGTATAGCCCTTCTGTTATTATTAGCTATCTTAATAAAGTACCCTGTCTAGGGGTCTGATATTTCACTGATAAAATAAAAAAAAGGCATATTTTATGAGCAAGTAAATAGTTCAATTGTTAACGATATTTTCAGTCTACTTTTATGAAGCACCCCACCAGAAAGATTAGATATTCACCAATAAACCCCTCAACAATATCCCCCCTTGTACATCTAATCTCCTACTCTCTTACCTGACACAGCTGCTAATACCTTTCCCTTCCTGTTTACAAGATGTCTTCTGTGACCCAACCCATTAAAGGAATTCCCTAAAATCCCCAATTGCTATCTTAATAACCCAACTCTTTATAAGAGCACACTACAGGCTGTATTCACGAGTGAGTTAGGTGCGGACAGATCTGCACCTAACTCCCCCGCCCTGCCTCTAACCCGTCCCCCGTTTTAGGTACCTTATGGCACTTACCTTATCTAACCGTGTGCAGCTTCCTTCTTAAGAAGAAAACTCTGCACGGACATTGGGTTGGATCCAGACCTAGGTGCTTGTTACGTTTCATCGCGTAGCGTATTTTCGCTAGCCTATTTTCTATGCACTCCCCCAAGCCCCCTCCCTTGCTCGCACGTACTTTGGTCGTTTTACGCTTCCTAAACCCTACCTTAACTTTTCAAAGCGTAACTACTGACGTACGTAATGGATTCACGTACGTAACGGCCTAACCCGGCCCACACTGTACAATTTAAATGCCTCCCTCCGCCTACAAAGCGGAACTACGGGTGTCGTATGGATGCCAACGCCTTTTCGTTCGTAATTACGCTGATGGTACATACGTTAAGAGTTTTGTGGCATAACATCTGCCGCACGCATGCGCAATAAATACAAATAGTCGATTTTACGTCAGCGGCTAGTGTAAAAATGCTAGCGTACATGGCTCAGGATCTGGCCCATTGCCTCTACCCGACTCTACGGCTAATCTAAATCCCCCCCTTCCACTTCTACCTAATCACTCCTCAAGGCGGCTTAAGGCTGCCTCTTTCTAACTAAGCTACTTTGTGCGGTATTTCAAGACTGCATGGAGGCAATCTACGTACATAACTGGTGTATATGACCTACTACCTCCCTACAAGCTGCTTTCATTTTTAATGCTTTTACAAATAAACAGATTACAAATAAACAGTAATTATAAAAAATAACAAAATCAATTTCTACTCAAAATATATATATATATAAAAGTCACTATCAGAAATTGCTTGTGTTGTTTCTCTTCTCCTCACATCAGCTTAGTTCCCTGAAGCTGACTAGCCTGTCCATCTCCTGTTTAGTCCATTTCTTGCCTGGCCTAATGTCAGCTCTGTTTATCAAAAGCATTTTAGCAGTTTCATCTGTACAAGGGTATGAACTTACAACCAACTGGTTGCTAGTCCAGTTCTCTTTCACATGATCTTATATGAAGTATGTTGCTAATTAAATGTAATTATATTTAACTTTCACTTCAAACAGTGGGTATTTCTCCCATTTGAGTTATGCAACCAGCTTGCTGCATCTTTTTATCACTGTCTATAGGAGTGTCCTGGGATTAAAACATTTTGGAGACAAGTTTAAGCCTTTGTTTCTCAGAACTTGATTAGCTATTTACCACTTAATCCACTCTGGATCGAAACATCCACATGTCCCACTTAATCCATTCTTGAGCAAAACCACCATATGGAACTGTCAATTATGGAACCTACAAACCTGCAAGTGTTTGGCTCTCTTTCAGGAGGGACAATTTTGGGACACCTTTTGAGTCATGACACCATTGGTGATGATATGTGTAGGTCATTTATGCAAATGGTACGTAGATTGAGTATATGCGGTCTTTAAAGACCACTCGTACTTTAGGAAGTACAAAGAGGCATGCCAAGGCAGCCTCTGGGCTGATTAAAGAAGAGTGGGAGGGAGGAGGTATGTTAAGGAGCTGGACAAGGTTTGGTAAGGGAAATAATGTTCGTATTCTCTTTCTTAAAAAGGAGAATATGAACAGGAAGTTAGTGAAGCCCTAGCGCACTTTTAAGTAATTATTATGCCTTTATTGTATTATTTTCAAATGTGTTTTATTGAATTGTCAAAATCTTTTAGGCCATTATATTGACATGTATGATTGTTGGAAGTTTAGTAAAATACTGTACACATTTTTTTAAATCACTTCAGTTTATAGATTTGTAATGCCATTTTCATTTACATTTTACTAATGCAATGATAAATATTTTTACCTCACTGTAAATCTGACAAGTTTTGAACAATACAATCGAACGCATCATGTATTCATAATCTATTTGTATATAACAATGATTTGTAGCGTTTAGATTTCACTTTTAAGATAGTATGTAAAATTACTGCTATTAATGTTTTAAATAAGTTATTGAACTAAACTTTTACTATGCATGGTATATATTACCTTGGTCTTCGGAATGTTATGCCGTATTGTTGACAAGCCAGGCCCACAGTTGGAGTGTAAACAATAGGCATGAATCTCTCTATGTCGGATGTCAACACCTTGTAGAAAAGCTTTTCGTTACGATCTTGAAGTCCCATCAATAAAATATACCTGTAATAACAAATAAAAGAAAAATAAATTTGTTTCTATTTATTGTAATCATTTTTTGTCTGCCCAGCATACCACAATACGCATGCCTAAGGGCAACTGTGGGGAATATCTAAGCAATGTAGAAGCACACATACATTTACATTAAACTTGAATTCTATGGGCCAGATTTACTAAGTGGAAAAGTGGAGAATTTAGCTGACATTCTCTAGTATGTAATAAGAAAGTGATCTATATACCTTTATATATAACAAAGTTATATAAACAAAGCTGACCGTTTTAAATAGTTTTTCATATTTACTATATAATTTCAGTATACATGATAACACCTGTTTAAACCCACTGACCGGGGACTGGATCCAGATCGCCACATGACAGACGAATTACGCAAACTGCTTGCGGAATTTGGCTAAATATCTGGTAATGCACATGCGCACACCAGATGTCCCGCAACCGATCTCCAGGCATATGGAATTTAGTCCTGTGCGTCTGGAGATCCTTCCGACAGGGTGGCGCATCTTCTCCTCCTCCCTCAACTCTGTAATGAGGGCGGGGGAGCATATACATTTTTGATACTCCTGCAGATTAGCATTCATACAGACCACTGATCCACACAAATGACTTAAGGTTGCCTTATGGCAGCGTAACCCAGCTTAAATCTGCATGAGAGAGCGTAATGACAGGGGAGTTCACTCCTCTCTTCAGTGTGGACTGCCAGCACACCATGCATGCAATAAATGCAAGAGGTCAGGATCCGGTTCCTACCCTGGAAGCTACAGCCTGATCTAGAGAAAGCAATGTTATAATTATCTATGCACTACAAACTGTGATATTTATTTTATGTACTACGACATTTACAAAACAAATACTGTATGGTTTCATTTGTTACAGTCTGATAATAACAAAACCAGGTAAGACAAAAGATTACAAAAAAATAAATAAAACTACATTTTGTTTATGAGAGCAACTGCTTAAAATTAGAAACCCTTCTTTTGCTTGTCAGGTCATCTGCCAATTAATGAACCCTTTGCCAAGCCCTTCAATAAACCACACCGTCTGGCTATTATAAACAGTGTTCATCGCGTCAGTCTTAAAAACTGCCAAAACTATTTCTGAAGGAGCCAAGTTATGATAGTGGTCCAGGTTTCTTGAGGACAACTAATGGGAATTTCTTATTGTAATAATATAATTACACTTAATGCTCAATGATTGGAAACATTTAATGTCTTTATTGTTCCAACTTGTAACAAATATCACAAAGATTTCAATCATTGCTTTTATCTTTGGTAAAACCTCTGAAATATATATTTAGTCCTTTACATCATACACTGTACAAATGGTTTTCATTGTAATACACCTTTATACACTTGTCCTTTTGATCCTGTACCCTCACAAGTCAGTCAATGTCTATCTTCTGTGCTTATTCCAACCTTAGCTATAATCTGCAGTTTCTCTCTTTAGACTGGTATCTTCCCCTCTTTAGCATGCACAGATTACTCTCATTCTGAAAAAACTAATCTCTGACCCAAACTCTCCCTCAAATTATCATCCCATTTCCAAGCTCCCATGCCCCTTAATTCTGCTTGAAAGACTTTCCTACACTCACCTCACTCACTTTCTTACACAATCTTCTAGATTCTCTTCATTCAGTCAGGCATTCTCAATGCTCCGCTGAAACTGCACTGACCAAGGTGATCAGTGAGTTAACCACTGCTAAATCTAAAGGTCACTACTCTCTTCTAATTCTCCTGGACCTTTCTACTGCTTTTGACACTGTTGACCACTGATACAAATGTTACATTCCCTAGGTATTCAGAACAAAGCCCTTTCCTTATTCACATCCTACCTCTCTAATCGCTCTTTCAGTGTCCGCTTTTCTGGATCTACCTCTCCTGCCCTTCCACTATCTGTTGGGGTACCTCAAGGCTCAGTCTTGGGTCCATTGCTCTTTTCTATTCATACCTCTTCCCTTGAATAACTCATAAAGTCATTTTATTTTCAATATCATCTCTATGCAGATAATACACAAATATACCTATCCACCCTGATCTATCACCAACCGTGCTGGCCTGTGTAACTGAATGTCTATCTGCTATTTCATCCTGGATGTTCATCCTGGATGATCTCAAGCCATACTTAATTTTTCAAAAGCAGAGCTATTAATATTTCCTTTTTCAAACAATAGCTACCTACCTGATCTCTATTTCTGTCGACAACAATGAAATATTCCCTACTCATCAAGCTCACTGCTTAAGTGTTACACTTGACTTTAGCTCAAGATAATTCTCCTGCTTGTCCCAACTTGTTCTCTCAGATCATCACAAGATGTACAACTCTCTTCTACACTTCATAAATGTTCTAATTCCTGGTTTTAGGACTTCTTCCAGGCAGCACCCACTCTCTGAAATAACTTTCCATGCCCATTAAGACTATCCTCTACTCTCCAAACTTGCAAGCACCCCCACCTCTTCACACAAGGTTATCAAAGTCTTCAACCTTATTAAGCTTTATTCACCATATTAACAACCAATTTGCTTTCCACTTTGCCTTTCTATTACTTTATTAACACAAAACTGCATACTCTCTCTTTCTATTCTAAAATTCCCTCATCTCTGCTATTAACACTACTGTGTGCACTTTTACCAATCTGGCTGGTCCATTGTGTGAAATATAGCACTTGCCCTTATGTATGAAACCCACTGTCCTAAAGTGTATATGCTTGTGAGGAGGGCCATCTTACCCACCCAGTCTGTTTGTTACTAACCAGTCTTGTTATAAAGATTGTTAAAATTGTAAAGCGCTACTTAATCTGCTGCCGCTATATATAAACATATATATTTAATAAATAAATGTCTTGGTTTTATAGCGTAATGCATAGGAAATTGATCACAAATTGTATATGCTATTTCATTGAGGAATTTCTTGCTTTATATGCAGCCAATAACGGGAGCGTAGCTTGATCTTTTGTCTGTACCTTTGCATTTGTTAATGTGCAATTAATCCATCACCTTCCTCCTACTGCACAACATTACTTCATCCTTCTTCTTAACATCCCTTGATGATCTGGGACTTTCACTCACAAGGAGCAGAAACAACTGCGTGTGTGCATTTTGCGTGTGTATGTGCAAAATCTGCATTTTCTAGAACCAGACATCTGTAGTAAGACGGAGGCGTGGGACCAAGGTTGGAGGGGGAAGGTATGATAATTGTACAGTAAAGGCTTTCAGCACATAAAATAGGGACAGTGGGCCGCATGCAGTTTACCGATATGTTCTACTGCGCATGCACAGTAATTTTGTAACGTAATCTACGTTACTTGTTGCAACGTAGATTGTGTATATGCGGCCTGAGCTCTACATACGGCCCAGTATGGAAATATAAATATCATAAAAATAAGAAAAATAAAATGTCTTTTATTTATTTATTTCCGGTTCTCTTAAATAAAAAGCTTCACATTTTAGTTTTTTGTGTGCAGCCTTTTATTGTTTATTTTTATTTTTTTACAAAAGCAATACTACACAGAGACCTGAAACAGTCATAAGCCTCTCTCCCAATATTATACGCTTATTATATTATCCTTCTGGTATGCATATTTTTTTAACTTAATTTCTAAGTAGGTATTTTTATTTAATACACTATTGGTACGCTGCCAACTAGGTTTTTTGTTTAAAATCTTATCTTATCTTATTATTGGTGCAGTCTAGCAGCTCAATACAAACAATGGTGATATACCAATTTGTATTATCCTCTAGATCAAGAGGGGATGTTTCCCTATGTTTGATTTTGTTATGGTCATATCAAAAACCATAAATTAGATTATTAAAATTGCTACACTATAAGAAAAAAGAAGGAATAATTCTTTCTACTACTTAATTTCCCTATACTATTTTGTCTTCATCTTATTCACTTGACACTTTATCTTCCAAACTTGGTAAAACCAATATTTTTCTTAGCAACACTTTTCATTTATGAACAATTTTATGATTAATGTTAGTTATGAAAACCTCATCAAAATATTGTGGCAGATTAAGACCACATATAATCTATGTTAATCCTATAAAATGCATGGCCAATTCCAAATATTTCAAGTGTTTAATTATTTACATAACATATGTATTACTATGAAAATGTTTGATAACATCACATGGGTTTTAGTGAGTAGTGCAGTAGTTTCCCAAGGAACAAGCTCTTGCTCAGATATTAACTTTGAACTTCGTTAACTATACTGTGCTGTGAAATGTTACATTTCAGTTAGTATGCAGTTAGTAGCATATAAGTACGTAAGTTTTCAGTAGCTGAATTGTTTTTTTCTATTAATTACAATAGGGTAGTATGCATTAGTTTTTAAATGCTCTCCTTACTGATAAAGGGCCTGATCCAGAGCAACGCTCGCAAGCGAGCGTACGCTCATCGTAAGCGAATTTTCGTCCGAAAATTCGCAATGCGCATGCCCAGTATGACAGGTTCCGGTCGCCCGCGCGTCCTGAGCGAATAGCGGGCGTATCGTTAGCGTATTTTTCGCACGGCGAGCGTATTTTTTTTACGATGGTCGGCTGGGCGCCCGTTTTACTACAGGGAGGCGGGGATAGCCATTTAAATTGTACAGTATGGGCGTGCTAAGCGTATTTTCTCAGCGTATTCTCTGCGAATTTTCGTACGGCCGACGGTCGTACCCAGTGTAGGGTATAGCCGCCGTAAGCAGGGACTTTACTATGGGAGTGCGAGGGGCGTGTAGGTTGATACGACGAGCGAACGTTCGCATTCGCCCGTCGTTGCGAATTTTCGTAGCGCTGGATCAGGCCCAATAACCTTAATATTCAGCTAACATTTTCTATTAGCAAAGAAAAAGTTAATTTTTTGGATTTAAACATTCATCCACATAAAGGGAACATCAGTACAAGTACTTATTTTAAATCTACAGATGCTAATTCGTATATCAACATGAATAGCTATCACCATGCTAATTGGCTGAAAGGTATCCCTATTGGTCAATTTAAAAGGCTTAGAAGGAATTGCACAGAAGATCATGTATATAAAGCACAAGCAAATGACCTAATTAATACATTTGAGGAAAAAGGCTATTCCAGATCCAATCTTTGTACAATAGCTGAGAATACAGCAAAATTTAAACAAAAAGATTTGTTATCTAAGCAAAAAGTAAAATGTAAGGAAGAAAACAATAAAGATTTTAATTTAGCATTCATCACACAATATAATAATGAGTATAAAAAGATAGAAAAAATAATTCAAAAAAATTGGCACATTCTTTTAAAGGACCCCATCTTACAGAATCTACTCCCCAACCGTCCTAAATTTATCTATAGACGTGCCCCGAATCTAAAAAATATGTTGGTTAAAAGTGCATTTGAAAATAATGATAAAAGAGGTATAAAGACACAAGGCTTTCATAGGTGTGGTGACTGCACAGCCTGTAAAACTATTAAAGGTCCAAAAAACCTGTGACCTACTGCACTGAAGGTGGGCACCTTACCTCTATGCCATATGTGGTTCCCCATGGTGAAAGGGTATCTTTAGATCTCATGAACCGTAGTCACATAGCAACTCAATGCAAACTAGTAGACAAAACCTATTCCTGGCCTGGGGAAAAGGGTTGATTGGCTGGCTGAGCAGGGATTTGAACCTGTGACCTACTGCACTGAGGGTGGGCACCTTACCTCTATGCCTTATGTGGCTCCCCATGATGAAGGGGTATCTTTAGATCTCATGAACCGTAGTCACATAGCAACTCAATGCAAACTAGTAGACAAAAACTATTCCTGGCCTGGGGAAAATGTTTAATTGGATGTTTGGCTGGATGAGCTGGGATTTGAGCTGGTGGGCTACTGCACTGAAGGCTGGTGCATTACCTCTATGCCATATGTAGCTCCCTGTGGGGAAAGGGTATCTTTAGATCTCATGAACCGTAGTCACATGCCGACTCAATGCAAACTAGTAGACAAAACCTATTCCTGGTGAAAATATTTGATTGGATGATTGGCTGGCTGAGCTAGGATTTGGACTGGTGACTTATTGCTCTGAATGCAGGTGCTCTACCTCTATGCCATATATGGCTCCCCATGGTGGAGGGGTATATTTAGATCTCATGAACCGTAGTCACATGCTGACTTAATGCAAACTAGTGGACAAAACCTATTCCTAGCCTGGGGAGAAGGTTTGATTGGATGATTGGCTGGCTGAGCTAGGATTTGAACTGGTGACCTACTGCTCTGAAGGCAGGTACACCACCTCTAAGCCATATGTGGCTCCATGTAGTGAAAGTGTATCTTTAGATCTCATGAACCGTAGTCACATGCCGACTCAATGCAAACTAGTAGACAAAACCTATTCCTGGCGAAAATATTTGATTGGATGATTGGCTGGCTGAGCTAGGATTCGAACCGGTGACCTATTGCTCTGAATGCAGGTGCTCTACCTCTATGCCATATGTAGCTCCCCATGGTGGAAGGGTATATTTAGATCTCATGAACCGTAGTCACATGCTGACAATGCAAACTAGTAGACGAAACCTATTCCTGGCCTGGGGAAAAGGTTTGATTGGATGATTGGCTGGCTGAGCTAAGATTCGAACTGGTGACCTACTGCTCTTAAGGCAGGTGCTCTATCTCTATACCATATGTGGCTCCCCATGGTGTAAGGGTATATTTCGATATCATGAACCGTAGTCACATGCTGACTTAATGTAAACTAGTAGATGAAACCGATTCCTGGCCTGGGGTAAAGGGTTGATCGGATGATTGGTTGGCTGAGCAGTGATTTGAGTTGGTGACCCACTGCTCTGAAGGCAAGCGCTCTACCTCTATGCCATATGTGTCTCCCCGTGGTGCAAGAGTATCTTTAGATCTCATGAATCGTAGTCACATGCCGACTCAATTCAAACTAGTAGACAAAACCTATTCCTGGCCTGGGAAAAATGTTTGATTGGATGATTGGCTGGCTTAGCTAAGATTTAAACCGGTGACCTACTGCTCTGAAGGCAGCTGCTCTACTTCTATGCCATATGTGGCTTCCCATGGTGGAAGGGTATATTTAGATCTCATGAACCGTAGTCACATGCTGACTCAATGCAAACTAGTAGACGAAACCTATTCCTGGCCTGGGGAAAAGGGTTGATTGGATGATTGGCTGGCTGAGCAGGAATTTGAACTGATGACCTACTGCACTGAAAGCTGGTGCCTTACCTCTATGCCATATGTGGCTCCCCATGGTGAAAGGGTATCTTTAGATCTCATGAACCGTAGTCACATGCTGACTTAATGCAAACTAGTAGACAAAACCTATTCATGGTCTGGGGAAAAGGGTTGATCGGATGATTGGCTGGCTGAGCTAGGATTTGAACTGGTGACCTATGGCTCTGAAGGCAAGTGCTCTACCTCTATGCTATATGTTTCTCCATGTTGTGGATGGGTATATTTAGATCCCATGAACCGTAGTCACATACTGACTTAATGCAAACTAGTAGACGAAACCTATTCCTGGCCTGGGGAAAAGGTTTGATTGGATGATTGGCTGAGCTAAGATTTGAACCGGTGACCCACTGCTCTGAAGGCAGGTGCTCTACTTCTATGCCATATGTGGCTCCCCATGGTGGGATGGTATCTTTAGATCTCATGAACCGTAGTCACATGCCGACTCAATGCAAACTAGTAGACAAAACCTATTCCTTGCCTGAGGAAAAGGTTTGATTGGATTATTGGCTGGCTGAGTTGGGATTTGAACTGGTGACCTACTGCTCTGAAGGCAGGTGTTCTACCTCTATGCCATATTTAGCTCCATATGGTGGTTGGGTATATTTAGATCTCATGAACCGTAGTCACATGCTGACTTAATGCAAACTAGTAGACGAAACCTATTCCTGGCCTGGGGAAAAGGGTTGATTGGATAATTGGCTGGCTGAGCAGGGATTTGAACTGGTGACCTACTGCTCCGAAAGGTGGTGCCTTACCTCAATGCCATACCTCAACGCCAAATGTGGCTCCCTGTGGTAAAAGGGTATCTTTAGATCTCATGAACCGTAGTCACATGCCGAATCAATGCAAACTAGTAGACAAAACCTATTCCTTGCCTGAGGAAAAGGTTTAATTGGATGATTGGCTGGCTGAGTTAGGATTTGAATTGGTGATCTACTGCTCTAAAGGCATGTGCTCTACCTCTATGCCATATGTGGCTCCCCATGCTGGAAGAGTATCTTTAGATCTCATGAACCGTAGTCACATGCCGACTCAATGCAAACTAGTAGAGAAATCCTATTCCTGGCCTGGGGAAAAGGTTTGATTGGATGATTGGCTGGCTGAGTTGGTGACCTACTGCTCTGAAGGCAGGTGCTCTACCTCTATGCCATATGTGGCTCCACGTGGTGGATGGGTATCTTTAGATCTCATGAACCATAGTCACATGCCGACTCAATGAAAACTAGTAGACAAAACCTATCCCTTGCCTGTGGAATAGGTTTGATTGGATGATTGGCTGGCTGAGCTGGTGACCTACTGCTCTGAAGGCAGGTGCTCTACCTCTATGCCATATGTGGCTCCACGTGGTGGATGGGTATCTTTAGATCTCATGAACCATAGTCACATGCCGACTCAATGCAAACTAGTAGACAAAACTTATTCCTGGCCTAGGGAATAGGTTTGATTGGATGGCTGAGATAGGATTTGAACCAGTGACCTACTGCATCGAAAGCTGGCGCCTTACCTCTATGCCATAAGTGGCTCCCTGTGATGATAGGGTATCTTTAGATCTCATGAACCGTAGTCACATAGCAACTCAAAGCAAACTAGTAGACAAAACCTATTCCTGGCCTGGGGAAAAGGTTTGATTGGATGATTGGCTGGCTGAGCTAGGATTTGAACCAGTGACCTACTGCTCTGAAGGCAGGTGCTCTACCTCTATGCCATACGTGGCACCCCATGGTGGAAATGTATCTTTAGATCTTATGAACCATAGTCACATGCTGACTCAATGCAAACTGGTAGACAAAGCCTATTCCTGGCCTGGGGAATAGGTTTGATTGGATGGCTGAGATGGGATTTGAACCAGTGACCTACTGCTCTGAGGGCAGGTGCTCTACCTCTATGCAATATGTGGCACCCCATGGTGGAGATGTATATTTAGATCTTATGAACCATAGTCACATGCTGACTCAATGCAAACTAGTAGACAAAGCCAATTCCTGGCCTAGGGAATAGGTTTGATTGGATGGCTGAGCTGGGATTTGAACTGGTGACCTACTGCACTGAAAGCTGGTGCCTTACCTCTATGCGGTGGCTCCACATGGTTAAAGGGTATCTTTAGATCTCATGAACTGTAGTCACATAGCAACTCAATGCAAACTAGTAGACAAAAACTATTTCTGGCCTGGGGAAAAAGTTTGATTGGATCATTGGCTGGCTGAGCTGGTGACCTACTGTTCTGAGGGCAGGTGCTCTACCTCTATGCCATATGTGGCTCCCCATGGTGAAGGGGTATCTTTAGATCTCACAAACTGTAGTCACATAGCAACTCAATGCAAACTAGTAGACGAAAGCTATTCTTGGCTTGGGGAGTATGTTTGATTGGATGATTGGCTGGCCGAGCAGGGATTTGAACTGGTGACCTACTGCACCAAAAGCTGGTGCCTCACCTCTATGCCATATGTGGCTCCCCATGGTGAAGGGGTATCTTTAGATCTCATGAACCGTAGCCACATGCTGACTTAATGCAAAATAGTAGACGAAACCTATTCCTGGCGAAAAGATTTGATTGGTTGATTGGCTGGCTGAGCTAGGATTTGAAACAGTGACCTACTGCTCCGAAGGCAGGTGCCCTACCTCTATGCCATATGTGGCTCCCTGTGGTTGATGGGTATATTTAGATCTCATGAACCATAGCCACATGCTGACTTAATGCAAACTAGTAGATGAAACCTGTTCCTGCCCTGGGGAAAATGTTTGATTGGATGATTGGCTGGCTGAGCTAGGATTTGAAATAGTAGACAAAAACTATTCCTGGCCTGGGGAAAATGTTTGATTTAATGATTTGCTGGCTGAGCTAGGATTTGAACTGGTGACCTACTGCTCTGAAGGCAGGTGCTCTACCTCTATGTGGCTCCCTGTGGTGGTTGGGTATATTAAGATCTCATGAACTGTAGCCACATGCTGACTTAATGCATACTAGTAGATGATAACTATTCCTGTCCTTGGGAAAAGGGTTGATTGTATGATTGGCTGGCTGAGCAGAGATTTGAACTGGTGAACTACTGCTCTGAAGGGAGGTGCTCTGCCTCTATGCCAAATGTGGCTCCCCACGACGAAGGGGTATCTTTAGATCTCATGAACCGTAGTCACATAGCAACTCAATGCAAACTAGTAGACAAAAACTATTCCTGGCCTGGGGAAAATGCTTGTTTGTATGACCTGGCTGAGCTAGGATTTGAACTGGTGACCTACTGCTCTGAAGGCAGGTGCTCTACCTCTATGCCATATGTGGCTCCTAGTGGTGTTAGGGTATATTTAGATCTCATGAACCGTAGCCACATGCTGACTTAATGCTAAAAAGTAGACGAAACCTATTCCTGGCCTGGGGAAAAGGGTTGATTGGCTGGCAGACCAGGGATTTGAACTGGTAACCTACTGCATCGAAGGCTGGTGCCTTACCTCTATGCCATATGTGGCTCCCCATGGTGAAAGGGTATCTTTAGATCTCATGAACCGTAGTCACATAGCAACTCAATGCAAACTAGTAGACAAAAATTATTCCTGGCCTGGGGAAAATGTTTGATTGGATGATTGGGATTTGAACTGGTGACCTACTGCTCTGAAGGCAGGTGCTCTACCTCTATGCCATATGTGGCCCCCCATGGTGAATGGGTATCTTTAGATCTCATGAACCGTGCTGACTTAATGCAAACTAGTAAATGAAACCTATTCATGGCCTGGGGAAAAAGGTGGGTTGGATGATTGGCTGGCTGAGCTAGAATTTGAAACAGTGACATACTGCTCTGAAGGCAGGTGCTCTACCTCTATGCCATATGTGGCTCCCCATTGTGGAGGAATATATTTAGATCTCATGAACCGTAGCCACATGCTGACTTAATGCAAACTAGTAAACGAAACCTATTCCTGGCCTGGGGAAAAGGGTTGATTGGCTGTCTGAGCAGGGATTTGAACTGGTGACCTACTGCACCAAAGGTGGG
>WWET01000373.1:481069-491667 GCA_011038615.1 Limnodynastes dumerilii
ATTTTATTTTACTAAAAATAGGAAAAAAAAAAAACCGGCCTCCAAAGTGCTTCGGCCTACCGGGAAATTTCCCGGTAAGGCCTATGACCAATCCGCCGCTGATAACACCTATTCAAAATGCCTGCAGGTACATGATTCTCATAAACAGTACTGGTTATACAGGGCTCCTACAGGAGGAAGGGGGGAGAGGGTGTTAAACATTCAGGTCAGAGTTTTAGAACCCATTATTATTTTAAATAGGATTTTACTGCCTGGCAGTAATATGACAGGAAAGCCTGTAAAGCATATAGTTTAAGGTAAATTTGTGGGGTTTTGGATTTGACAAGCTATGGATTAACAGATGAAGATGCCAAGGATTGCAGTATAGAGGGAAGAGTGATAAACTTGGCCCTTACTGTATAGTCTGTTTATTTCTATTTTCCTATAGAGTTACTGGAGCCAATGGCCCATGGATGTCAGGTCAAATTGTCACTGGCAGGAATACGCCAGCATTTCCTGGTAGCCATTTTCCCTTTTATCTATAGGGACATAGGGCCAGATCTAGACGGGTCTGTAGTAACGCAGCATAGAGGGGAGTGCACGCCCCCATAACTTCCCCCTAACGGTAGTAATTCTGAACACTTACAAGTCCAGAAGGCTACTTTAATAATTACGACTTGATCTGCATCTGTACGGACGCAAATCAAGTCATAACGGGGATTCCCACCCCGAACCTCTCATTTAAATGCCTATCCCCGCCTGTATGGCAGAGAAACGGCACTCGTAAATTAAAGGTAAGCCACTTCAACATACCTACAGATGTACATAACGGTAGGTACGCTAGCGGAACATCTGTTGCACGCATGCGCCGATGTTCCAAAACAGGGGACTTACGCAAATGACTTGTCCCCTGTTGCACTTAGTCCTAGATCTGGCCCATAATGCTTACATTTATTTTTTACACACTTTTACTCCTTACACACTACTAATTCTGTAGTAAAACACTAGTGTAATCAGCAATAATGCTGGTCATCTTACAGGGGGGGGCCCCTGAGGACAAATAGCCTATGGTAGTTGAAATAATAGAAAGTAGTCTCCACAGTGCATGTCTCCATGTTATGGTTTCACAACCATGGATTGTAAAAGCTTCATTTTACCATGAAATCAGGGGACCCCATACTGGTTTGCTCCTTTATTTTGAGGTAACCAAAACTATGTTGTAAGCACAAGTACGGACTATGCTACACATCTATTTATTTGTTTGTTTGTTTATTTGTTAAAATCTATCTTTTACACAATATAGATGACAACCACGGTATTTAGCCACTGGCTACATTCAGTAAACTGTGGAAAAGGAAAAGAGGGGATGTTGCCCATAGCAACCACACAGATTCTAGCTCTCATTTTCCTATTACATACTAAAGAATGTAAGCTAGAATGTGATTGGTTGCTACAGGCAAGATCTCCACTTTTACTTTTCCACAGCTTAGTAAATCTGCTGGACAGGGAGTCTTAGGGTCAGACTGTGGGGAAGGCAGACTTAGGGTCAGGCTACGGGGAAGGGAGGGTTAGGGTCAGGCTGCGGGGAAGGGATGGTGAGGGTAATGTAAGGGGAGGGTTAGGGTTAGGGTAATATAAGAGGTGGGTTAGGTTAAAGATTAATGTAAGGGTTGGGGTTAAATTCATACTCACCATTCACCGTAGGATCTTCTTTCTTCCATTGATTAATTGCTTCTCTTCTGCAAGGCAGAAGCAATCAATTTCCTAGCCAGTTTGCAACTGCTGGGAGAAAACAGTCCTTTCGAAAAAGAGCAGTTTGCATCAGCGACCTACACCCATAATAAGGTATTTGAAGCTAGCAAACCACTTAAAAGTTCATTTCAGATTTTAAATAACAAAATACATTGCAACCAATGATAAAAATGACAGCATTATATTTATCAATTTTGTGCAAGTTAATTAGTAAACACTTGTAGGGCCTGATCCAGAGGAACGGCCACCCGGGGAATTACGGCCAGCTTTGCCATAATTCCCGTTTTGAAGATTGTGCGCATGCAGAGCTAATCAGAAAAGTTAGGGTAGGAATCTGGACACATAAGTACACTCCCCGCTACAATGGCGGCTGTACTGACCTCGGGCGGCCTTAAGGCGTCCGTAGGTCTGGATCCTAGTGGTTTTGCAGAAGAAGTAATGGATTTATGATCTCAGAAAGAGTTCAGCAAATTGAAACTCACAAAAGGGCAAAAAGAAACCTCTTCTATGATCACATCTGTACTGCAAGTAACGTTACAATTCATGGTAACACAAACATGAAAAGAGGACAGATTTTGTGGTTTTTGCGACCGTAAACAAAAAAGCAAACACTAGCTAATCTCTCACAAACAATAATAAAAATTTCCATGACAGTATTTAATACAGTTCATATAGTGCCAAAGCTATCAGGAAATAAAATCTACAGTGCAGGAAAACTCCAAATCACATTAATGAAATATACTCATTATTTTTATTAAGTCTCTTAATCCCTGGGGAAAAAAAGAAACATTAGTGAATAAACAAACGTGTTGTTCAGTTATCATTTAGGTTGTATTAGCATTTGAGGGGCACAGAGCAAAAGCATACTCAGGGTCCCCTCCTGTATCTGGTGCAGCGTCTACGGTATGCATGCGCAGAACAGCACTGATGAGCAGCTGCTTCTTAGTTGTTAATACTCCTAAGCAGTTTCAGCTTTAGAAGCAGAACCACAGCCCATTTGCTGCAGTAAATTATAGTGAGTTATAGCTCTGTGTATAATGCTGCTGGGGAGTTTTAGATGCAGTGGTATGGATTGTGGCTCCAGATGACTCAGCTGCTATTACTCATATCACAGCTGCATCACACTAATGTCCTAGAGCACCCTGTTGCTCTGTATCTGAAGCTACTGGGGAAGTAGTAGTGTAGGGTATATCTGGTATTCGAAGATGACAAAGGATTGGGGTCCAAGGTTAGGGCCCCCCCGATCAAGGGGCCCAGGATGGTGGCCCCAGTTCAAAGATACTAAAACCGATAGTGCTGCAAGACCTCACACACCCAAATTTATGCCAACACCATTTTGTATGACACATAATGTGTTTATCAGCAGAAATGGTTCGAACTGCTTGCTATCAGGAGCGTAACTATGGGGCCTGGTGTTGAAAGCAGAACAAGGAGGACAGGAGGGCATAGATGCATTGGGTGTCCTTAAACTTTTGCTATGCATAGTGGCCAGAGCCCGACCCTCGCAAACTTTACGTGTGTGGGGGGGGGTCCGTAATGACATATCCATAGCGGGGAGGAATGCCTCCTGCACTCCCCGCTGTCAGTAGTAAGATTGCTACCTTAAGCTTTACGACTAGGTATGCGGCCGTACGGCTGCCCACCAGCTCTCATTTACATAGCTCTCCCTGTCTGTATACGACCCTCATAAATGAAGGATCTGCCCCTTCTGTGTACTTACTGTTGTACGTATCTTAGTTAGGTGCGTCAGAAAGGACGCACGCGGAACATCTATCACGCGCATGCGCATATGTTCCAAGACAGCGGACTTATGCAAATGACTTTGTAAGTCCCCTGTTGTACTTAGGTCAGGATCTGGTCCATAGTAACATAGTTGATGAGGTTGAAATCTCATAACTGAAATTGATCCAGATGAAGCAACCTTCAATCTGTTGCAATCTGAAAAAATCCCTGCTGACCCAAGATGACAGGATCCCTGGATCCCTGGATCCACAACTATCCTTCATTTTAGTTAATGGTCCTGGTAACCTTGGATGCCCTTTTCTGCTAAAAATGTGTCTAACCCATTCTTAAACATATCAAGTGACTCTGCCATCACAGCCTTCCCTGGCAGTGAATTCCATAACTTGAACAAATCCCCCTCCTACTTCTAACTAAACACTCCTTGAGGCAGCATTTCACCGCCTCTTTCTAACTAAACTACTCTGTATGGTCTTTAAAGACTGCGCAGAGGCAATCTACCTTCCTGACTGGTACGTAGATTGCGAACAATTACCTACTACAAATGCATAGTAGGTCATTTCAGTAATCTACGCACCTAAGAAGCAGAAGCTTCTTAGGTGTGAACAAGGCCCTAGTAACAATCTCGGGGAGCTTTATTTACAGCAGGTTACACATGTAGCAGGTACATTCTGATGGTGGACCAGAAGCTGCACCCAAAATGTGTGTGTTTTCACTGTTTTCACTATACTATTATGTCAGTGGATATTGCCCTCGGGGATCTATACAATTTCTTTTGATATCTAACAATACCAAATACACTTGAAGTGTACAAATTTCTCCAACAGCAATATTTAAGGCCTTTGTTTAAATACTACAGGGCCAGGGGCGTTTTTAGAAATGAGGGGGCCCGTGTGCAGACCCCCCCACACGGGCCCCCCCTCCCCAGACGGCCCCCCCTTCTTCTTCCCAACCCCATCTATATCTATACAAACGGTGACGGTCTCCACCAACCTACCGTTCCCGACAGTGCGCGGGCATCACGCGGGGATGTCAGGCTTGCGTGCACTGCGCAGCCTCACGCTCTGCAAACTGAATCCCCTGCTAATTTAACCAGTGGAGTACCCCAGGATTCTGTACTTGGACCAGTGCTATTTATTATCTTTATAGGTGATATTGCCTGTGGTATCGAGGGGAAAAAATGCCTTTTTGCAGATGACACAAATATATGTAACAGGGTAGACACGCCAGGTGGGGTACAGAAAATGAGGGATGATCTAGGTAGACTGGAGGAATGGTCAAGAGTGTGGCAATTCCAGTTTAATGCTAAAAAATGCTAAGTGAGCCAAGCAATGTAACAAAGCAATGAGAAAGGCAAGTCAGATGCTTGGTTGTATAGGGGCAGCCTCACGCTCTGCAAACAGAAGAGGAGCATGAGGCTGTGCAGTGCACGCACGCCTGACATCCCCACGTGACGCCCGCGCGCAGAGTGCACTGTTGGGAACGGAAGGCTGGTGGAGACCGTCACCGTTTGTACAGATATAGGTGGTACTGGAATCCTCCATTGGGTGCAGGGTGAGTGCCAAGGGCGGCCCCCTTGTCTGCAGGGGCCCGTGTGCACTGCACACTCTGCACCCATGGTAGATACGCCACTGTACAGGGCCCATTTTATCTTTATAGAAAAAGTTCCTTGTACCAGGGGCAGATTTAAGGAGGTTATCAGGGCAATCGCTCCTAAATGTCCATACATAACCAAATGCCGGCCCTAATAAAGAAGAAACATACTCTTCTCACTGACAATTGATGTTTCTGTATGTATGAGAATCGCAGGTCTGAAGGGAGCGGGGTATGTAAGGGGCATGGTTTACTAATGTTTGTGCATGTGTGAGCACTATATGCAGGGACATTGATTGAAAGTGGTGACAGGGTATAAGAAAAGAAGTAGTTGTAGCTCACAAGTGATTCTTTCTGGCTCTGTATTCAAGTATAAGAAAATAAGAACAGTAAGTAATTAAATGGGAGAGAGATAAATAAGACTACTCTGTTCCATACCCCATACATGGGATCTCCTGGATGGAAGGAAGTGTTCCATATTACCAAGTAAATCTGCTAAATCCCAAGCAGGGAAGGTTATGTGTAAGTCTTTCTGTGTTTTCCCCTTTTATTTTATAAGAAACTGTTTTGCATATTGTATGTCTATTTTATTATTCTCTGTAACTAAGCATTGTGATTATTATCATATTAAAGATCAATTAATAAGTTCATGTCTCTGTGTTCTTACGGATTCACGTGTCAGACCAGCTCGGTTATTAAACGCTACTGAAGGGTAACAGAGGTCATTCTGAGCTGAGGATAATTGTTATAAAGCATAACTGTGTTTGATTTGGGTAAAGGAGAACCTAAGACCTCCTATGAATCTTGGTGGCAGTTCATTAGTAATAAGTCATAATTGGGGTGGTAGAAGGGGAATTAGTCATTGTAGAGCAGACCAGGTGGCTGTTGTGATTAACCCCTTGAGCCCCAGGTAAGTCACGAAAGCCTCAGATGAGGTCAGGGTCGTGACAAATTGGGCGGAATAATGTCTGTGGACAACACCAACTTTGTAATTTCAGCACCTGTGTCCCTCAAACCCACAGTTATCTTGTCACCAACAGTAACTGTTTGCAAGTTGTCCATTGGGGTCTTCTGGGCTCTAGCAACACACATTAACGATGGTACCGAACTGTTTGGCTGCAACCCTCCTGCAGATGTCGTAGAGTTCATCCTTTCCAGACAGGTAACACTGATGTGCCCTGTCTGGTCGCAAACAAAACAGCGACGGGTATCCCCATATCCAGGTTTTGACCCAGCCCTCCCAAAATATTTTGAAGATACCGCAGGTGTCTGTGCATAGGTAAAAGTAGGTGCTCCTTCCGGCCTCCCTCCTTTCCAGGCACGCTCTGGAACAATACTTTTTCGCGCTGGGACTGCACGGGTGACGGTGTACTTGTCTGCCAAGGTAGCTGCTTCCTGGGATAATGCAGGGTCCCGATCCAGAACCCATTCTTTCACATCTGCCGGGCATAGAGTCAAGAACTGCTCATAAATCACCAAATCTTTTAATTTGTCAAAGTTGTCCACTTTTACCCCTTAATCCACTGATGAAATGAAGTAGACAACTGAGCCACCAGTCCTGTGTAAGTGTCACAGGCACTGCGCTTTTGTTCCTGGAACTTTCGCCTGTGAGCTTCCGGAGTGATATTATAGCACTGCAATAAAGCCTTTTTAATAGCCTCATAATCTCTGTCCAATTCAGCGGGTAGGTCTGCAAAGGCATCCAGTGCTTTACCTCTCAGTCCAGGGGTTAAATATTGTGCCAACTGACTTTGGGGCAGTCCATACTGCCGACAGGTTTTTTCAAACGCCCGCAGAAAAGAACTTCTGTCTAAAGTGTCAGATTGCCTCTCTGCCATCTCCTCATGGATGTCCGTTCGTTTTCTCAAGCTTAACATGGACAAAACTGAAATTGTAGTCTTTCCTCCTTCACAAATTCCCTGTGCCCCTATTGGCGACTCCACCATCTCCTCCTCCACCCAAGCCCGCTGCCTGGGCATCATCCTGGAATCCTTTCTCTCCTTCACCTCCACATCCAAGCCATCTCACTGTACTGCCACTTTCATCTCCGCAACATTGCTCGCCTCAGACCCTTCTTAACAGCAGACGTTACTAAAACGCTAATTCACTCTCTTGTTATCTCCCTTCTGGACTACTGCAACATTCTCCTCTCTGGCCTCCCCCTGGTCTGTCTTGCACCCCTACAATCTATACTAAATGCTGCAGCCAGACTCATCTTCCTCTCTCAACGCACTGCCTCCACCTCCCCCTCTGTCAATCTCTACACTGGCTTCCTGTCCCTTTCAGAATTCTCTTCAAGCTCCTCGCCACAACTTACAAGACTCTCTCCTCCTACACCTCTCCCTATCTCTCCTCCCTTATCTCCATTGACACTCCCTCCTGTTCCCCTCTCCATTGGAACAACTTACCACATCCAGCACCCTCCAATCCTTCAAACGCTCCCTCAAATCCCACTTCTTCAGGCTAGCCTACCCTTCTTCCACCTAAGTTTACCTGCCCTTCCCATCTTCATCACTGTGTCTCCTGTTTATTTACCCTCTCTCACTTAGCATGTTAACTCTTATGTGCAAGGTTCTCCTCGCTCCTGTCATCACCCCTCTACCTTGTCCTCATCACTTCCCACCTTTCTCTCTACTGCCTGTCTCTGTCTTTATTCACCTGCTTCTACACACATATCCAGCATCTTTTTTCCTTACATATTGTTCTGCTTTTTATTTTGTACTGTATTTAAATTTTGCTTTGTATATGTATTCCTCATTCATGTTTTTTATACCTCCTGTTAATTATTGTATTGAATTGTATATGTAACTATTGTCTTTGCTATTGCCTCTGTACGGCACGGCGAATACTGTGTGGCACCTTATAACCGTTAATAATAATAATAATAATAATAATAATAATAATAATAAAAAATGAAATGCAGTGGGGAGGGAGGAGTATAGAGGGAGCAGTAGAGAGATTGGTATAAAGGGAACAGTAGAGAGATGTATATGTATAGAGGGAACTGTGGGGATATTCACATTACTATCTCTGACTCCACCATCTCCTCCACCACCACCCAAACCAGCTGCCTGGGCGTCATCCTTGACTAATCACTCTCCTTTACCCCCATTGGCTCCTTCTCACTATCCTGCCACGTTCACCTCCACAACATATCTCACATCAGACCCTTCCTATTAACCATTGCCACTAAGACTACTGTAAAATTGTCCTCTCTGGTATCTTGTAGCTCACATGAGTAGGGCCCTCTGTCCTCCTGCCATCACCCCACTACCTTGGCCACATCACATCCCACCTTCTCTCTCTACTATCTCTGCCCTTCTTTTTCCGTGTCTACTTTACTTTAATCTGCATTTCTTTTCCTGTTTGTATTGAACTAAACTTTTTGCATTGTACTTGTACTGTACTGCCTATTTTATTACTTTGTACCATATTATGTATTGTACTGATTTATTTGTATTCCCTGTTGTACTTGCTGAGGATACCGTATGGTACATTATAAATAAATGTTAATTATAATAACAACAATAATATAGGAGAGGGAACAATAAAATAGGGATAAGTGGGGAGAGGAAGATACATACCTCTCTGATGTGCAAATTATAATGCATGATTTTGGGCTGTGGTAGCAGTGTGTGGCTCCCCTGCTTTACAATTACCAGCACTTTTGTGTCTGAGCTGCAGAAACTTACATTAGTTTTATATACACTATGGGCTTCCCTTTATTGTTTTCTTTTTCTGGTGTTTCTTGCAATTATAAAGGAATTTGGAATGTTTTAAGGGGAAGGAGTCTTGGTGCAACTATGAATGTTGTACTTTTCATTATGGTTTACCATTAAAGTAAAAATGATGATTGCATTAAATCAATAAATAGTTTTGCTAGATATTCGACAAATGCCTATATTTATAGCAATACTTAGGAATGTGAACATGTAGTATGTGTAGATTCTTAAACATAAAGGCATATAGCCATATTCATAGCCAAGTTACCCTACATATAAAAATGTATAGAATTGTGTAATATTAGCTACCGAGGGGAATATATATCCCTTTAGTATGTATGTATTAAACTAAATATACACAACTTAATTGGACTCAAGAGTGTGGCTTATATTTTAATTTCCTGTGGAATAAATTGTGGATTAGTATTAACTTATACAAGTATGAAATTTATTTAGATGGGGACCCTGGCTTTAATGGTTTTAAGGTCACTAGTTCTCAAACTTACTCTGTGTATTGAATTAAAGAAATACTAGTAAATGAATTACACTTGTAAACAAAGATTCACAGGGCACCTCAAGTGTTATTGTATATGTATTTTCTATGCTGATTTCAATGGTGGAATATTTCTATTACAGTTAACACTGTTTTAAAGTTATGCTGTCTTTTAAAACTAACATAACAGTATATAACCCATTTGCAAAGTGTAAGGGAGGCTGTTTTTGGGCTCTCCCTGTTGCTGTATCACGTGTGTCAGACTCTGCTCGGGTTGGTCCTCAGATTTTGGCGGGAAGTCGCTGTACAGACTATTACGTTTGTCTCCTGAACAAACAGTGAACAATATGTGTTTCTCTGTCATAAGTTCCAAATAGCACAACACTTAGAATTTGTGTGCGCGGTACATACTGACAAGTGATAAGGGAACTATCTCCGTATTTGTTCAGGAAAGAGAAGCCAGGATAGCAAGACTACCGGCAGACTTCTTTGTACATACCCAGGCTACACTTCAAGCTAAGCTGCCAGAGAGTTCCTGCCTGTCACCCCATACATAATCTTACCTCCATAGACCTGCAGCACCAGAGTAATATGATTCTTTTAAGGTGCAAAACTGCACCTTCTAAATGCTTAAAAACACAAATGCAGAGGATGGCTGAGCATTTAGTCATGTTGTGCTA
This sequence comes from Limnodynastes dumerilii, assembly GCA_011038615.1. Lineage (NCBI taxonomy): Eukaryota > Metazoa > Chordata > Amphibia > Anura > Limnodynastidae > Limnodynastes > Limnodynastes dumerilii. The sequence goes on from WWET01000373.1 coordinate 491,029, forward strand.
GTCACTCAATATTTGGGTGTTTTAATTTTGCTGCTCCTTTTGCACAGCTGGTTAAGATCCTTTGAAGTTACTTGTTTACAAATGTTTCTTGTAACCAACAATTTTGTAAACCTCAGTTCAAAGGAAAGGACTTCCAGCACAATGATGAAAAAGCAATGTAATATAAAATTGCAGACTGCATGGCTACATCTTCAAGATGACCCTTCTTAAGCAATCTTTTCTAACAGTAACAAAGGTCGTTATGTAATTATTCACAACTTACCTAAATGTGAAAAACACTTACCATTTTTATAACAAAAATGTTGTTTCAAGTAGAATGGAAGCGTCTATCATGTAGCTAAATAAAAATCATCAGCACCAATTATTTATATCCTCAGAATTTCAAGGCAACTCTTAATAATGGCAAACACCTTTATAAAGCACAATAGATATAGTAGTAACTGTCATGTCCATGAACATTTTTAATTGCTGTAAGAGATTAAATTGTGCCTGCTTTTTCCTGCTTCACACTGATTATACACTGCTCAAAAAAATAAAGGGAACACTAAAATAACACATCTTAGATCTGAATGAATGAAATATTCTTATTAAATACTTTGTTCTTTACATAGTTGAATGTGCTGACAACAAAACCCCACA
>WWET01000373.1:493063-508041 GCA_011038615.1 Limnodynastes dumerilii
TCCAAATCCAGACCTCCATGGGTTAATAAATTTGATTTCCATTGATAATTTTTGTGTTTTTGTTGTCAGCACATTCAACTATGTAAAGAACAAAGTATTTAAAAAGGATGTGTTATTTTAGAGTTCCCTTTATTTTTTGGAGCAGTGTATTATAAACTTACTGCAAAGTTAAGAAATTTAAGGAAGTGAGAAAGGGGAAAATATACAAATTAAAAGGTAATGGTAGAATGAAAATAATGGGCCTGATCCAGAGTTACGCCACCCACCGTATTTACCTGCGTTCTGCGCATGCATCAGGCATATTTTGCCCGGCATAATCCATGGCTCTGGGAGCCATGGATCTGGCGTCCATAATTACAGCGTAGTTACGGACGAAGGGGCGGGCAGCTCCGTAACTACAGCGTAGGCGGGGGGAGAGATGGTAATCAGGAGGGGAGGGCTGGGTTACACAGATTACGCTCCTGTGTGAGCGTAGTTACACACAGTTACGCCAGCTGAAGTTAGGGTAGCCTTCAGCCGGTGTAACTGTGTGTAACTACGCTCACACAGGGGGAGTGACAGGGGGAATGCACCAGAGCTACGCTGGCCGTACTTACAGCCAGCGGGCCAGCATAGCTCTGGATCAGGCCCAATGTCCTAATACTTTCCACTATACATATTGCACCCTGAAACAGGACTGTGATAGCAAATCAACAGAACCAAAACATGACTAAAATAGGTAAGCAGCTTTTTTTCATTTTTACTTAAAAGGCACCAAAACATTTATATAAAATATGGATGTATTCATAGATTTCCTATATTAATCTACATCACAGAATGCAGATTTTAGAGACAACTTCCACTGTACTATATGTGGCCCAATCCTTTACCAGCATGCAGCAGTAAATTAAATTATCTCTTTTAGCACACACATATGAGGTCAAAAAAGTGCAATGCCGTGGCAATCAAAATAGCTGGAATTTTGTAATTGGTTCATGCATGTGCTTATCCAAATAACCCAATGATTCAGCCAAATCAGTCACTGGGTAGAAACGCCACATTACATCATACATGGTCAGCTTTAGACCACATGAATATACAGTATTATATTTGAATGCTGACTATCTATTTTATCATTAATGGTGATCCATTACTAGATGTGAATTTTGGTAACAGATTTCCACAAAGCTATAATTGTTTTAAAAAAATAATATACTTCAGTTGTAGGAATGTATTAGTACAAAAAGAGTCCAATCTATGTAATCTTAGAAACAAATTATTCTTCCATTTACCTAACTTTACTCAAATCATCGACTGCAATAACAGCATATTGAAAAGATTAAATGTCATGATATTTATAAAATTCCTTTGTAATACCTGTACAATGAAGGTAAGATGGAAATGAATACTTGCTAGTCAGAATTAAAAAATGAAATAAAATAAAGGGGGAAAAAAGTATCTCAGTGACTGTTATTTGAACTGTGGAAAGCAAGGAATATAACAGCGCCTTTGTAATGTCATGGACAGCCCTTGTGTACTGTACCTGCAGAAAAAAGTGCTATGCTGCAACTAGCACCTCAGTCACTAAGAGGTCAACCTTATTGACAGGAGAAAAATAGTGGTGCCCAAATTAAACCACTTCATTAAGCTTAAAAGGAACATGATGTAGAATATAGCATTCATACTGTACACAAAAACCAATTCAGATGCACTTCTTTTAAATACCACTACAAGAGGTCAAGATAAAAATGTCCTTAGGAGTACAAGGAACTTTCTCTCCTATGTACACAGCTGGGAGTTACACAGTCAAATGATTTGTTGTACAGAAACGATGAAAAATAAAACTTCACTGTTAAGTAGAGGCCCAAAGCTTAACTCTGCTGCTTCTTGTGTAGATTCTGATATACTTCAACAAAGACATCATTTCAGTGTGCAAAATACTCCTTCAGCTCCTGCCCTGTTTTTGTTGTACCTTAATTTCCTATTTTCCTGACGTATTTCCTTCTACCAACACTTTTTGAAGAACTTGTAGATAAAAGCTCTCATACTGTTTTTCTTTCCCATTAGACATACATTAAACTGAAAAGAAAAATGTTCAAAAGGTACTGTGTGCTACTCAAAGCAATTGATTATTAATAAACAATGTTCATGCTGTGCTTTCATTAGGGAGAAATTCTTAGAGATATTTATTTATTTGGAATCTAAATTAAGTAAAACACATAACTGTTGGTTTTTACTAAATAAAGATAAATGGTCTATAAAAAGTATTATTACTTTTGCACTTGGTATAATTTTTTTTTACAACAAAAGGCTGGAACTTAAATGAATGTGTGATTTAATTAGCTATCAAGAAATAATATATAAAGGAATATGTGAGACCTCACTCCCTTACTGAGTTAGGGCATTTCACATACACAAGTCGCTCCTAACCATGTATCATTCTAAGCTGGGTACACATTACCGAATTCTGTATCAAATTATCAGGCCAATCACATGTTAAATGACTGATTGGTATGTTATAGTATTAGTGTGCACAATACCACAATCATCTTTTATTGTACCAAAGCCCATCGTGTCATCTAATTTGTGTCGTTCCTAAAATTCACAATCACTGATTGAACAATGTCAGATGAGCAGACGGTATAGAGAGATGAAAATCACAGATCTGATGGTAAATCACGAATATACGCATGAATCGGCACACTCATCTCGACTTTCAGTCATTGGTAAAATCGTTCAAGATATCACATGGATTTTTATGTACCATGGGCCTGATCCAGACCCTCGCTCGTGTGTGTTTTTACAGCGGTCATAAGCGTAAAAACGGGTATTTGGGCCTGATCCAGACCTACGCCGATGCACCGTGCTTAGTAAAGCTCAGTGTATCAGCATGAGCTTCCCCCGACACTTTCCCCATCGCAGCGTATTTTCCCTCGCTTCCTCCGGCTGAAGGCTACCCTAACTTCAGCCGGCATAAGTGAGGGAAAATACGATGCAACAAGAGCGTGTTAACGGAAACCCCTCCCTCCCTCATTAAACTATCTCCCCCCGCCTACCTACACTAACTTTTGCGTAGTAACGCGAGGGATGTCCCCTCAGCCGTTACTATGGTGATACTATGGACCATAGTAACGCCTGTCAACATCTGGCCAGCACATACACAGATGGGCTTTTCAGCTGATCTTACGCTTACGCCCAGCGTATTACCGTCGGGGATGTGTAGGTCTGGATCAGGCCCTTTTATACTTTCGGCGCATGTACGGGGCAGATGTTAGCTCAGAAAATTTGAGCGTATGGGCCTTGAGCGTAGCAGCTTTGTAACAACGCTCGAGGGGGCATGCCTTCCATACGAAATCTGTAATTATGCACCGAGGGCGGGGTGAGGCATTTAAATAGTACAGTATTTGTGTGCTAAGCGTCATAACTACGCAATGAGCTTACGGACGCCCGCGGTTACGATCAGAAAAGGGTAGGGTTTGAGGGCATAAAAAGGAAGAAATTAAGTACAAACAAGGGGAGTGCCTATGGGAGTGCACCGTAGGTACACTGGCGTAAATACGCTACGCACATGAGCGTTTCATGAGCGTAGGTCTGGATCAGGCCCCATGTACCCAGCTTCAGACTTATAAGAGCCACACATGCTCTGATGTTGGGGAAAGGGCTTGATATTGCAGGATAAAATGCATTACAATAAGCCAGTTGTTCTTTAATATTCAGATTGAAATTAAATGTTATGTTGATAAATGCTGTTGAAAAATGAATGCACAAAGCCAATTGCAGTAATTGTCTGCCAGTATTAAGAGTCGCCAGTACCCTGATTTCAACAGGCAAGAATACCAGGAATAACAAGGAATGATCCACAAAGTAGTCATGGAACGCTTTAACTGACAGTAGGTGGAAGCCCTGCCTGTCGATAAATAGAGGCTGCTGGCCACTGATTGACCAGCGGCCACCTAACCTTGCATTCACTGGATGATGTCTTGGCTGCTGTGCCCCAGCTGAGGACAAGATGTGACACATAGCAGTAAATGGCTAATTTGTATGCCATCATCTGCACATGATAGCATGAACAGCAGAGAGTGGCACTGTAGATCCATGCCGAAGGCATGGCGCAGAGAAGATATACATGGCGCTCTCATGGTATTTAACAGTTTGACAGTGTATGAAAATTGACAAAAATCTAAAGGGTTGTTTGTTGAATTGTTATTGATCTTTCTTATATTTGCTTGTAGCTAAGCTTTTTTATACACGGGTTGGGGCAAAGCATATCTGTCAACATCTGAATAAAGTCATTTGGGAGACATCTGTATAGGGGGCATAGCCATGTTATAAAGAAAGCAGGTTTAAGTTATGCAGTTCCCTTACACTCTTTGGGCCAGATCCAGACCTACCTTCCCATTACGTTTCGTTGCGTAGCGTATTTTCTATGCACTCCCCTTACTTGTATGTAATTTGGCCGTTTTACTCTTCCCAAACCCTACCTTAACTTTTCAAAGCGTAACTACTGATGTATGTAAAGCCTTCACGTACGTAGGTATCTTACCACGCCCATACTGTACAATTTAAATGCCTCTCCCCGCCTCCGAACCGTAATTACAGGTGTCGTATGGCTGGCACACCCCTTCGTTCATAGTTACGCTGTTGTAGGCTAGTACATACATTCAGAGTTATGTGGCATAACATCTGCCGCACGCATGCGCAGTACATACAATATAGCGTTTTTACATCACTGGCTAGTGTAAATACGCTAGCCTGAACAGGTCTGTTTTGAGTGAGCGCTTGAAGGGAGAGAGTCTGACTGAAGAAGGGAGGTCATACCAGTGCAGAGGTGCAACACGGGAGAAGTCCTGAACATGGGCGTGTGATGTGGTGATCAACAGAGAGGTCAGAAAGCTGTGTTTAGCAGAGCGGAGAGAGCGGGAAGGGGTGTGCATGGAGATGATGGAAGAGAGGTAGGGAGCAGTGGATGAAGAGATGGCCTTAAAGGTGAGGGTAAGGAGTTTAAATAGAGGTCTGAAGTTGACAGGAAACCAGTGAAGGGTTTGACATAAAGGAGAGGCCGAGTGGCATTAGAGGAAGATGAGTCCGGCAGCAACATTGAGAATAGACTGAAGGGGGGCAAGATGGGTGCGTGGGAGACCAATGAGGAGGAGGTTATAGTAGTTGAGAAGTGATATGATTAGAGAGAGGATGTAGGTTAGGTAGTTTTACTGGTGAGGAAGGGATGGATGTGTACAGTTAGACCTCTATGTGATTGGTGCCACTAAGCCCCAGCCCTTCCCCACTTTAATGCTGTGTTGTTTGATGATGTTGGGATGCGGTCTCCGTAAAGAAAATTATATTTTTGAAATACAAAAAAAAGTACATTTTCAGCTGTCTGTATTTAAAAATAGTACCAATTAGAATATTTTATTAATGAATGAGTAAGAATGCCCAAAACTTACATTTCGGCATACTTACTGTTACTTTTACTGTTACTGTTGGAGCGTGTAATGCTTACCTTCTGCGGCACCGGTCCCCAGTATGGCACGGCGGCTCTCATTCCCCATGCGCCGCCATGCCTGCGGGGCAGGCATGCACGCATCCTGGCCATTGCCATAGTGCCAGGTGTTAGTCAGCCAGGAGGATTCTCACCGGGGCGCGGAGTCTGTACCAGCACCAGGTCTTCGCTAGAGCCTCTGATGGTGAGGTAAGTCTGGGCTGCTGGTCTGGTAGGTCGTGGCCCCTGGCGATAGCCCTCAAAGGGTACTGCAGCGAAGGTGAAGGCGAAGATGCGTGCACTGGAACCGACTCGTAACCAGCAACCCAGACACAACAATGACTGTGCCGGAATCCTTGCACAACAAGAAAAAAGTAGGCATACAAGATGTTAAGCAAGAACCCAGGCATACAGGATACTGCTGGAACCCACAGATCAAATAAAGAACTGAGCAGGGTAAGTATGCAGGGAAACAGCAGGAGGTGGCTACAATGTTGTAAACATTGCACCACAGACAGAGTCCGATGGAGTGACTCCAGACACTACACACTGGAGATGGACACAGTGGAGATAGAAACAGAAGAACTACACAAGGTGAGATGGAGAACACCAAGAGACCCAGGGCCGTATTCAGTAATTTCGTTACGCTATCTACGTTACTTTTTGCAATGTAGATTGTGTATATGCGGTTTTTAAGACTGCGTATACGCAATCTACGTTGCAAAAAGTAACGTAGATAGCGTAACGAAATTACTGCGCATGCGCAGTAGTTCATATCGGTAAACTCCAGCCGCATATGCAATGCGGCCGGAGGTCTGAATACGGCCTCCAGAGCTTGGGTCAGCAAGCTGCAAGGAAACCACACAGCAAAATACACACTGCAGAGATGGTACACACAGCGAAATACACACTGCAGAGATGGCACACACAGCAAAATACACACTGCAGAGATGGTACACACAGCGAAATACACACTGCAGAGATGGTACACACAGCAAAATACACGCTGCAGAGATGGTACACACAGCCAAATACACACTACAGAGATGGTACACACAACGGTATACACACTGCAAGATGGAAAATACAGTGGCACAACAGAGCTCTGAGTAGATGGAAAACTCAGAGCAGGTACAGAGAGTGAGAGATAGAAAACTCACAGCACTCAACAAGGAGGACGCTGAACAGGACAAAGGAGCCCAGCTGCCAGTGCGAGCAGCAAGCTACTCGCACCGCACACTGAGAACCACAGACAGGGCAGACAACAAGACAGAGGCAGGCAAGGGTAAAAGAAGGTAAACAGAGGATAAACACCAAACAAATCCAAAGCACATGCACGAGGAGAACACACGATCAAACACAGACAGGACGCAGGAATACACCAGACGCTATAGCCGACAGGTGAGTGTCCCCGGGTAAACCTATTTAAAGGACCTCCCACCAATCAGCATCAACCCCAGGCCAGGGAGACTAATTAGCAGACAGCTGAGTGAAACCAGGCACTTAACTCAGAGGGAAAACTACATACCCTGCTAAGATCTTCTCCTGCTGCGTGTAACACCAGGATGCAATATCACTGCAGAGGCAGTGTGGCAGCATGGCACTGCCGATTATAGCTTTTTGCTCCAGGTATTTCTCTCTCTCCCTTTCTCTTTTGCTCCTGCCTTGTGCTCCTTTTGATTGTTGACTGACCTTATCCCTGCTTTCTCCTTTGTGTCATTTGTGCTCCCATCCTTCCTTCTTTCCTGGCCTCTGGTTTGAGTGTTTCTTCTGTTAGTTGTTTTCATTTGTGAGAGTGTGCCCCTGACTTGTCCACTGTTCATCTGAGTGTTGTCTCTATCCTTCGTGTGGGTTTCCACTCTCTTGCATTGTTTAGTGTCCTTACCCAGATGCCTAGGTTCACTCCGCTGGGGATTGTGACCTGCCAGAGTTCTGCAGCTCAGACTGTCCTCACCATCAGGGGTGAAAATCAGGCTCTGATTAGACTTCGTGCCCTGGTGGTCTGTTTCCTAACACTTACTCATTCATTATTTTAAAAACCCGGCACCCACCGCTGACATACCACTGCACCAGACAAGAGGTTATTGTATAAGGTGACTCAGGGTTATGCTATGGGGAGGGATGTGTGTCACAATGTGGGGAGAGTCTTAGGGTCAGGCTGCAGAGAAGGGAGTTTTAGGGTTACGCTGTGGGGAAGGGAGTGTTAAGGCCAGGCTGTGAGGAGGAGATGGTTAGGTCAGGTTGCAGGAAAGAGAGGGTTAGGGTTAGGGATAGATAAGGGTTAGGGATAGATAAATATTTACCATTCACCACTGCCTTTTCATCCTGGGGGTGATTTGAAACTGGCTAGTGGAAAACGGCCCTATCAGAAAAGAACCGTTTTGACCGCTGACCCACACCCATGATGCGATATGATGCAATTCAATATGGATCACAGTATTGAGCAGGTGACTCCTTCCCAAAGCCCTCACTGGCTAATTTAAATCCCACCCCATCTACTCTTCTTAAAAAAGGCCATGGCACGCCTCTTCATTCTTAAATAACTTTTTTTAAAGACAGTACGTACTCAATCTACGTACCTAAATGGTGAATAAATTGCGTAAATGGGCCTACTACACATGCGTATTAGCTCATTTCTTAAAAGACTGTTCTAAAGAAGCCAGAGCTTCTAAAGAATGAAAACGATCCAATATTTTTATGTACATAAAAATTCACTGAAACTTATGTAACTAGCACACCAATGGCTTCTGTAAAGAAGACAAACTTTATTATGAAAGTTGTATACTAGCTCACTTGGATCACTGATATATAGCAGTTTGCTATTGTTTATGGGGACATTAAAATTTTTGAATTTAAAGTATTGGACCTGATACAGATCTCCATGTGACTTTCTTGCACACAGAGGTCTGTTTTTCAGCACGGAAAAGAAGAGTGCACGCCCCTGTCACGTTCCTCCTATGGAAGGAGTTTTGGACACTTAAGTGTCCAGAACCCTACCTTAACTTCTCCACACGTATAAGCATCTGCACGGATTTGCTGCTCTCCTCCCCCTATTCTTTATTACCATACCTAACCCCACCACTCTGGTGGGGTTTAGGCATGCGGACATGAAGGGCCAGTCCCTTTTACGCAAGTTCTTAGGACTTACGACACATAGCATCTGGCGCATATATGTCAAGGGGACTTACACAACAGACTTGCGTAAGTCCCCTTACAAACTTAACTGTGAAACAGTCTTCTTTCTAAATTGGCTATACAGGATATTCCAAATCAACGAGAGGCGCCGCCGCAAAATTGCTTTTTTCTTTAGAAGTAGAGACAGCTGAAAGCTGAAATGCATTATGCCCATACACTACACAGGTACTTGCATAGCCATCTAGAAGTACTTTTGTGTGTGCCTTATGATAGAAGGCAACACGTCTGCATATATGGCACACATGCTGATTTTCGTGTGCCTCTGGATCAGTCCCTGTGTGTTTAAACTCTTTAGTGTGTCTAGAATGGGTGTGGGTTACCATTGCAAATGGCCCTTTCCTCACAGAGGAGAAGTAAACAATCCGTGGAAGACAGAAGACGCTACTGCGAATGGTGAGCATGAATTTAACCCTTACCCTAATTCTGCCCGCACCTAGCTCACACCGGATCTGTGAATACGGTCCAGCAATCTTAGGTATAATTGGATGTTTTAAATGTTAGATAGTTTTGGTGCACTTGTCAAATCTGTTATGTGACTAAAATGTTCATATGCATTCATATATCTGAACAACTCCCCTACCAGTGCGCTGACCATGGATTCTCTTGAATAAGATGCTGTTGTCTGGCTCAACCAAACACAATCACCTTTAGGCTGTGAGTGTCTCTAATCCGGATTTCAATAAAAGGGAAGCAGGAAGAGTTTCAATAAATTGGCATAAGCCACAATTGTAAAATACTGGTAACACATATCGAGTTCATATATAAGCTTTATGCATAGGAGTCTCACAAGAGTCTATGCCAGAACTTCTTAGGAAACCATAAGGAAGCAAACTACAAATAGCTGCTGGACCATCTCCTAAAGGCTTATAATTAACCATGGGGTTCAGGATATCTCTGAAGGACTGCTTTTTGGGCTCACACCATAACTTCTTCCCAGCCAGTTCTAGGGTAGTCAGCAACGAGTATGGAGAAAGGTTCCATTTAAATAATGGAAAAAACGTTTTCAGGCCAAGGGCCAGAATTACTAAACTGTGGGAAGGGAATAGTGGAGATGTTGCCCATAGCAACTAATCTGATTCTTGCTGACAATCTCTAGTAATAGGAAAGTGAGAGCTAGAATCTGATTGGTTGCTATAGGCAACAACTCCACTTTTCCTTTCCCGCAGCTTTATAAATCTGGCCTCAAGTGTTGAACTTTTAAAAGGGATGCTCCTGAGGCAAATCAAAGCAGCAAATCCCATCCCTTAACTTTTTAAGTGTCTTAATTGTTTATGGTGTCTGTATTGTTAATAATGTTGTAAACTTGAATTGTGTCTCACTCAAAATCTTGATTGCAGAGTCAAACACGTTTGAATTCACCACAGAAAAACATCATGCAATGCACTTACATGAACTCAAAAAATAATAAACATTTTGTTGACCAGTATAATCAGAACATAAATGATACTTATTCACATATGTTAACATTACTGGTTAAACAGGAATAATGTTCAAAGACATGCCAATTACGGTCGTGAAGGAGTTAAGGTCAAAGAGCTCAAATGAATATGCAATATGTTCATGTATCTCACTAACAGATCTACTTCAGTTGGTAAAGTGCAAAGAACATTCACTACATTGTACACTGCATGTACTGTACATACTAGTAAATAAATTCCACTAATATCCATGAGTGTCAGTTTAAACCATTGTCTCTTGGCATTAGTTAACAGCTAGATTTTATAAATGGTGTGCTCCATGAATCTATTTAGAAGTTTATCAAGATTTAAATGAGCTGAAGTCAACATTAAGACCAATGTTAGAAGATAAGGGCTGTTATCTACTGTACATAAAATACTCTTGCCCAGAAATCATTTAGCAAAGGTCAAGTTTATGTTAGTTATTAAAACTGATTAGCCAATAATCATAGAAAGGTATTTTTTGCTGAAACATCCAAAAAGAAAACACAAGTAAGCACTATGCAACAAGGACACACTATATAATTCAGTTAAGAAACATGAGGAGCAGTAATGGAAGGTGTTTACACATAATTTGTAACTTTCAAAACCAGGGTTCAACAGATTTTAGTAAACCTTAGGCCCCAGCCTAATAATAAAAATAATAGCAATAATAATTATATTCATGACTATGGACTAGGTCCTGGGGCTTTCTCTCGGGTTGCCTATCCTAATTTCCAAAAGTACGAGGGAAGACCACTCTTTTCGCACTTAAGAGATTTCTGTTAGCCGGACCCTAACCTTAATGTTTACACAACGGCCCCACGGGAAAATGGAGTTGGTGCCTTAGGCAAGCCTTTACTGTATGCTGCTACTCCCACTTCAGCAGTCTGCCAGATAGTGTTAAATACTGGTGAGTTACAGTGAGTAGCCCCCACCACCAAAATACGCTCTTCAAATAATGTATCAACATAACTCACGGTTAAATTACTAGCCCTTACACTATCCTAATTATATTAAACATCTAATCACCCAAATTACCTAAATTTCTTACTTTCTTCAACGCTTCTCCTCCGTCAGTAACCCCCTCCTACACACACACACACACACACACACACACGCACACACAACTCATTAAGGACCTAATTCAGATTGAAAATAATACCATGTTCAGATTACCAGCCCTGCAAATCCCTGGGGTTTTCAAACCCTGGGGATTTGCAGGGACCTTAGGCAAGCCTTTACTGTATGCTGCTACTCCCACTTCAGCAGTCTGCCAGATAGCGTTAAATACTGGTGAGTTACAGTGAGTAACCCCCACCACCAAATTACGCTCTTCAAATAATGTATCAACATAACTCAAGGTTAAATTACTAGCCCTTACACTATCCTAATTATATTAAACATCTAATCACCCAAATTTCTTACTTTCTTCAACGCTTCTCCTCCGTCACTAACCCCCTCCTACACACACAAACACACACACACACACACACACACACACACCTCATTAAGGACCTGATTCAGATTAAAAATAATATCACGTTCAGATTACCAGCCCTGTAGGATCCCCTGTGGGATTTGCAGGGACACGTCGGGCTGCCCGTTCACACGGACAGCGGTGACCCGGGATTTCCCAGGTCACCGCTGTGCAGTGGAGCCGCGGGACGCGGCTTTCTCCGCATACCCCTTCTTTTTAGCTGGGTCTAAGACCCAGCTAGAGAGAGCCGGGGTTCACGTTCAGATTGCCAGAAAAAAAACAGGGTTTTTATGAAACCTGGCTATTTCATGAAAACCCCGGCTTTTAGCTGGTAATCTGAACGGGGTATTAGAGAGGAAGATTACACCTGCGCAAAACCATGTTGATTTCAGGGGGAGTCAAGTTAATTATATTCTTTGCATGCAGGGATATATCATCTTTTTCTTCCTGCACACAGAGAGTGACCAGTTTAACTATTACACTGTTATTTAGACTTGGGCTAGGAAATGCCACCTCTCAGCTCTAACACTGTTTGCAACAGATGACATATTACTCCCCCTGAAATCAACATGGTTTTGCCCAGAAATAACTTTCCTGTCCTATTTTCAAACTCTGAATCTGGTCCTAAATCCCTAAAATATATATCATCTTTTCTTATCACTCAGCTGCTCAACAAACTCTCAGAAGCTCCCAAAAAACCCTCCACTAACTCCCAACAGCTACCCACAAATTCTCCCTGACCTGCTCCCTGCAGATCTTCCACAAGCTCTAATAGTATACCAGTTATTCATACTTAATTGCTAACCACAATCTGCTCCAACTGTCAGTAGCTCTCCAACCTACAGCAAATGCTTAATATTGGCACACAACACCTCTCCTCAATTCACTCTCATAAAACCTTCACTGCCAGTCCCACTGCCAATTCTCTTTGTCTACACGTCACTTGTCTCAAGGGTCTCCTAACACTCTTGATCATATTTAGTTCAGTTCCCTCACCATGTTCACACAGGGCCGGATTCAGACCTAAGTGCATTTACTGAATGCATGGAAATCTGGCAGTCCGCATGGAAGAGGGAAGTGAACTTTAGCTCAGTTACGCTGGCATAAGACAGCCTTAAGTCTCTTGTGCAAATCAACGCTCTATGCGCCGCAGATCCGCACAGAAGGCGTAAAACATGCCTATACTGTAAACTGTTTGACGGATCTGAGTTGCATGCGAAAGGAGATCCGCAGCGTAACATTTGTCAGGTAAATGCGTACTTCCCTCCACACACCCGACTTAACACATACAAAGTGCATAAGTCGTGTGTCAGGTGGTAATCTGAGTTAACTGCCGTCAAGGTTAAACTGAGCTTCCACCCTACAACACACAACCTTTTACACTGAATTAACTACCAACCTTCAGATGACACTGAAGCTGAGTTCACACAAAAAAAGACAGATCCACACCACAATCACATAAAAACCTGCAAGCCACAGAAAATGCATTGGAATCCATGAATAACTTGGCCATACACTAGCAAAATAATTGATCCCAGTAAGAAGATGGCCCGATAAACAGGATGATTTCCAGTCAGGAGGAGGTTCTGATATCTGTGCCATACACCACTCCTGCTGGGACCAATAACCCTGGTAAAAGATGGAGGCCTTGTTCCGTTCAGTTAGCTGATTGGCTCTGCTAGTGTCCAATATTTGTAAGCATGTCAAAAGATCAAATAATTGTACCAGAGCAATTCTGGTACAATTATTGCATTTACAAAATCCATCATGCCCACTCACTACATAATACGATAACTGGATGATCGGAACAAAAACTGCTCTATGTATGGCCAACTTAAATTGTTTGAATGGAGGATGCAGGAAGTTAGGGTGAGGAAAGGTAGGGAACAAGGATTTAATAGTCAAATCTGCAGGCGTTCTTTTTACAGGACAGAGACAAAGCCTGCCCAACACTATGTAAATGGCGCAAGATGCCATAGGAAAGGGCCGGTGATGACATATAGAAATTAAAGCGATTACCATGGAAACACTAGTTTTCCATGACACACACAAAAAATATCTTGGCGCTATTCAGAGGAAGCAGCTGCAGGGGAAAATTTGCAAATCTCCCTGAGTTCTAGACAAAGAAAAATATATATATAACAGAGCATATATATGCAGCGCTTAATAAATATATTAAATTAAATTGAATTGGTTCTGATGGAAGTGAACAGACAGAAACCTGAAGTAAAGGGTTTATTCAGTTATTGCACATATAAAGCTTGAATCGATATTATTAAAACACAAATAACTCAAATAGATTAAAAAGGAGCTCATAAACACAAATATTAGTGGAGGTATACTGGAGAAGGAATCCAAATCAGACAGTCAGCTCAATGGAAGGTGTGGAAATATAACCCCTTCACAGGAGATAATGTTTACCCCTTGTGAGCTGATAGAACCAGTGCTGGCAGTCCCAGACAAATTAATAATATTTGTTACCTCACTGTGGTGTCAATCACATAACCTGAGATTATGTTAATTTGCAGTGGTATCCTTGAATGTCCCGACACCCTCAGAATGCAGTACCTCAATTAACGTGGAGACCGCACGATGGTAGAGTGGATATACTACGCTCTCTCGCAAGACAACAACACAGGAACAACACACATGTCGCTCCGGAGGGCGAAGATGACATCAGCTGTCTGCAGATTCCAAGGACGAACCGATTCGGAAAGCATGCGGTTCACCAATGGGGGATTTTCAGTGAGATATAGGGTGGCCACCCCTCTGTACTATGAAAGTCGGGGCTTGAGTCCACGAACTCCACTCCAATTACAATATTTGTTAAAGGCTCCAAATATAAAAAGCTCCAATGGCGTGCTCACTGACGCGTTTCGTCCGAACCCACGGACTTTCTCAAAGTGAAATGACCTCAAAACAGGATGCCGTATATAAATAGGGTAATCACAGCTGATGCATAATTAATAAATTTAAAACTTATCGAGATATCCTCGAAATACATATATATACAATGCATAGAAGAATTGGTTTTGAACTGAATAGTATTATTTCTGTATAATAAACATTTTGATCTCAGTTACAAAAGACTAATTAATATACATAAATAAATAAATCAATCAGACAGTATTAAACAATATAACAATCATGTTGCCTTTTGTTCTGTTAGAAGCATATAAATAATTCTCCATATAATTTATGAGGTTAAATTCAATCAAAGAGGGGATCTCTAACACAAAGTAGTCTTATGGGTATATATAGTAAAAAAAAACAAAACTGATATGTTGCCTTCTGTTAGAAGCATATAAATAATTCTCCATATAATTTATGAGGTTAAATTCAATCAAAGAGGGGATCTCTAACACAAAGTAGTCTTATGGGTATATATAGTAAAAAAAAACAAAACTGA
>WWET01000373.1:517114-527500 GCA_011038615.1 Limnodynastes dumerilii
TATAGTGAATATGTTCCAAAAAAGTAAGATAAATGTCTGGCACAGTGAATAAAATATATCAATATTCAAGAGGTTAATAATAAGATTAATTACTTTCAAACATAAAATGTTTTTGTCAAGGTTATGTTAAGGTTTGTATAAAGTGCAAGCTACAATAAAATAGAAGGAAGACATGAAGAGATCACACTTGCTGAGTTAGCAATGTAATTTCCTCTAGCAGGGAATTTGTTTTTATACCGAAATAAAGTAAAATGTTCCATTTGTCTAGGTCAGAGCCAGAGGTGCAGGAAAACACTGCAAATAATACCTTATGTGTCTTCTCTGTATACTTCTCTCATTTTGTATCATTTTTGTTACAGTCAGAAAGAACACTGCATATGCAACTGTTCCATTCATATGATATTAAGGCAGATCAAACTTGGAAATCACTTAACATTGTAGGAAATATCTTGCATTAGACTAATGACTACTATAATGAAAGTGTTTATGTCTTTATTTAAAAAACATCTAGTGTACCACAGATGACAATGGACCCTGACTGCCCAGCATTCTGGCACTTTTCATTCTTCAAGAAATAGCACTGGTTGTAGTACTACTAGTACTGTACTAGAACAAATACTAGTACTGGTGGTAGTGTTTTTCCTCAGAGAAAACTTTTTCTATCTTTTTTGTTTTTGTTTTTTAACATCACTGCCTTAATATAGTGGGTGTTTTGTTTTATTTGTTGTTAGCAAAGTTGATCTTCTGCAGGATTAACAGGCAGCGGCGAAAGCTAAGTATGAATTTAACCCCAACCCTTTTTCTAATTATTACCCTAACCCTCACCTTACATTACCCTAACCCTCTCTTCCCTATAACCTCTCCCTAACCTTCCCCTTCCCGCAGCCTGACCCTAGTATTCACCTCTGGTCCGGTGCGGCAGGTCTAGTCTGTGGCAGCTGCAATTTCCAAATGAATGAATGGGTGCTTACCCATTCATTCATATAAATTTCACAATAGTGGTCTTTTCGAAATAGAGGCAGCCAAAAATGAACAAGGTAAGGAATTATAATTTTTTTTATACTAACAATTTCAGCAATAATACAGCTAAAAATGTGATGTCCATTGTGTCAATAGCAAATGTGTTATTTTTGTCGTAGCAATCGGGACTGCCTTGGCTAGTGCTAGCAATTTCTTATCTTCGTATTTCTCACACATTTACATTTTTTACATAGCATTTCATTATGTAGATTGCGTACATGCGGTCTTTAAAGAAACGCTACGTAGATAGCGCATTAGCTCTGCACTTAGAACTAGGCACGTAAGTAAAAATAAACATAGTTGTGAATTTGGTCCATTGATAGGTTAGTTAAATTAGAACATAACTTCCTTGAAAAAATCTGTACAGTTTTTTCCAACAATTATCTTTCCAATTACACAAAAAATGAGTGGTTGAAACGATATTGTGCAACTATGTACACTGCACCAATCATCTCTGATTGTTACAATGTACACAGAATTGTTTAATTGCATCTTTTAAACTGTTTAATTTTACAGAAAAGTACTACATTTATGTCTATTTCCAGGGATTTCAAAATAAATAAGCTTGTCAAATAATTGTTTTAACAGTGGTTATTTTTACAGAACTTGAGCACATCCAGACATGGACCCATGAGATAATCAGATACAGTTTTTGTTTATTTAAATTGTTTTGTAGCCATTATACGATGTCCCCAGCATTATGTCAGGAGCCAAGGCCATCGTGTAGTGAGTGCCCAGTCAAAAAGTTATACAGCTGTATGGCACTGTTCATTGTTTTATATTGTATACACTGGTTCAGGATTAGACATTTACATGGTATGGTTTAGCTAAAATATATGGTTTGGAAGGTGTCATTTACAATGGAATGTATACAATAAACTTTCTTTTTAATGAGCAATGTGTTTAAACCTTATGTAAAATGATTTTTAATGCTTCCACAATAACATTGGGACCATGAGTTAAACATGATGTAAACATTTATGGCTGCAATTGCATAATGCACCTATTTAAAAGGATCTTTTTTTCCTCTGTAGAAATAAAAATCTAAGAAATGCTGAAATGCAAAGCATGTCACATATGCCGAACACCTGTGTCTACCTTAGCCACAAGAAACAAGGGAATGTTATATTCTGTTCAATACCTAAAATATGAGAAATTCTGGATTCATTGCTGAGAAATAGAATGCTATTAAGTACATAGCAGCACATTGCAGTCTCAGGAAAGAATTCAAACCTTTTATGAAGAAAGAAAGAAACACATAAGTACTTTATACTAATTTATTTAGCAACATACTGGAATGAAAAGCCATTTTTCACAGTTAGGTCAAAAATACTGTACATACATAAAAGTCAGCTGCTAAATAAAGTCAGTAATTATTGTCTGTCATGCTCTGAGATTTATGGACTATATACACTGATAGCACCAGGTTATTTTTATAACATTTTTTCTTTGGCTCACAATAGCTACCAGGAGGACCCGGTGTCTCTAATTGTGCCAGGAGACATTAAAATGTTAAATGTAATTACAAAATAAAAGTTTTTTGTTAACTTTAATACAATAATAAGGTACTGGTTCCAGACTTCTGATGCCACTTTGCTTGGGCCTCTCATTCTGGATCCCTGCTGGATCCAGGCTTCTGTGCAAGTGTGGGGAGCGGCTACTTCCCTCACTTGCACACTTACATTCCCTGACCCCTACTTCATGTAAAATGGGACGACACAGAAATCTGAATATTGAGGACCTGTTGCAAAGCATCAACCATCGCTGTGGTGGAAGAAACAAAAATGGCGTCTGACTTCGGTAAATGATACTTGTCGAATGTACTTCCAATGTACAGTATAAGCATGCTGATGTACCTATCCAGACCTTCAACTTGCTGCCATTTTACGTTTGCACAGGTTGGAAAATTTAAGGTTGGTTATGGGTCTCAGACATCCAACCTTGCAAAAAGGATGGTTAGCGGTGTGATCGCTTGGATGCTTAGATTATGGATCCCCATGCTACCTGCATTTTGGATTTATGAATGCTGAGAAATAGTTTCTTTGGATCTGATTCATAGTGCTGTATCCAGACTTTATTCAACTTTGATCACATTGGGCCTGATCCAGAGCTACGAAAATTCGCACGGCGGGCGAATGCGTACGTTCGACCGTGCGAATAAACATGCACGCCCCTAACACTCCCATAGTAAAGTATGATAGCACCAGGTTATTTTTTATAACATTTTTTCTTTGGTTCACAATAGCTACCAGGAGGACCCGGTGCCTCTAATTGTGCCAGGAGACATTAAAATGTTAAATGTAATTACAAAATAAAAGTTTTTTAGTTTACTTTAATACAATAATAATGGACTGGATCCAGACTTCTGATGCCACTTTGCTTGGGCCTCTCATTCTTGATCCCTGCTGGATCCAGGCTTCTGTGCAAGTGTGGGGAGCGGCTACTTCCCTCACTCGCACACTTTCATTCCCTGACCCCTACCTCATGTAAAATGGGACGACACAGAAGTCTGAATATTGAGGACCTGTTGCAAAGCATCAACCATCGCTGTGATGGAAGAAACAAAAATGGTGCCTGACTTCGACAAATGATACTTTTGATATGGAGTAGGACTGCGCTTGCTTGGACTTGTTATTCCAAGGTACAGTATAAGCATGCTGATGTACCCATCAAGACTTTCAACTTGCTGCCATTTAGCGGTGTGATCGCGTGGATGCTTAGATTATGGATCCTCATGTTTCCTGCATTTTGGATTTATGAACGCTGAGAAACAGTTTCTTTGGATCTGATTCATAGTGCTGTATCCAGACTTTATTCAACTTTGATCACATTGTGCATTGGAATGCAGACACTTTTATACATGTACAGACATATACATAGTTGCAATGTAATCCTTTTTATTGATGGAATTCATTCCAACCAATCCAAATTTAGGAGCAATGACACTTCTAGGCTGGGCTGAGTTTCAAGTGGGAGTTTCAACTTCCTTAATTTTCATGATAGGTTCTCTCTCTATCTCTCTACCTATCCTGGAATTTCCATTGACTTGGTATGGAAAGCACAAAATAACCCTTGGCTATGTGAAGTCAATAAACAATAGTGGAAGTGGTCAAAAATGAACACACAAACATCCAAATACTATGGCCCGGTGCCAGTGGGGTCCTTATTTGGGGGGGGGGGGCGACAGAAATCAGAATTCTGGATTGGACACATACGAGTATATATACAAATTATCTAATATACTTTAAATGATTGGATTGAGTTTATAAAAATTTTCTGACTAGCTGTTTAGTACAAAGTTTATTTATTTATTAACAGGTTTTTATATTGCTCTATCAGATTACATAGTGCTTTACAAAGAATATTTCACACAGACATGGGGAGAACATACAAAGCCTAATCCGGGAATCAAACTCATGACCGCAGCGCTCTGAGACACAAGTGCTATTCACTGAGCCACCATGCTGCCCCATATTCAAATATGTACATTTAATAATAATATACTAATCTACTTATCCTTTCTGCCTCATCAAAAGAGCTCTTGCTCCTGTTGAACAGCAGAAAGAGTTTTATGATATACACTGTATATGACTTAGATACAAAGATTGTTAATAATGGGTGTGGGTTGCCAGCACGTACAGCCTTTTTTCAAATGGATCGTTTTATGCCACTGAATTTATGATACTTTCGGAAATCAATTGCTTCTGCCTCATGGAGGAGAAGCAATTGATGTTCCCATGAGCAAAAGCCTGCGCGCCAAATGGTAAGTATTTTTCTACCCTAACCCTTATACTTATCCTAACCCTCTCCTTCCCGCAGCCTGACCCTAAGACTCAATTCCCCACAGCCTAACCCTAAGACTCCACTCTCTGTAGCCTAACCCTAAGACTCCCTTTCCCCTCCCTGGAGCCTAACCCGAAGACGTCCCTGCTAGTAGCCTAACCTTCATACTCCACTGCTTGAAACCTCACTTTAGGACTCCCTTCCCTACAGGCTAATCCTTACCCACCTCTAACTTCCCTAACCATTCCTTCCCCATAGCCTAACCCTAAAAGTCCCCGGAGAGGCTTCCAAAGCGATGTGTTTGGCGGCTTGTGAAAAATGAATGGGTAAGAATGCTGATTGGCATACTTACCCATTGTAAAAAAAAACAAAAAAAAAACGGCTGCCTTTTCAAAACAGAGACAGACGTAAATCTGTTTTCGGCTGTCTCTACTTCTAAAGGCAACATTTTGAGGCGGCAACTTCCACCGGTTAAAGATATACAGTATAATTTCTTGATGGGACGTAAAAGACATAATAAATGCTAGAATATACACAAGTGCTAGTATACAGGATAATTCCAGGTTGCCAGACAATGCAGAGTTAAATGGTGAACATACTGCTGATGCTGGATACAGAAAACCACCAGTTTCAAGACAAATGTAGATTCAGTTCAATCATCCAGGACAAACAGAAAATTGATTAATGACCCACGCCCTGGTGAAGGATAGAAACCTAAATATAGGCACAACACAGCTGGGGCTACAAAGCAAATGGGATAACTGCTTCAGTACTGGATGGTAGAAACAGGAGAAAAGAGAAAAAGGTAGGTCAGTTACAGAATCAGGGCGCACTAAACAACTAATAGTGAATACACTGGTAGTAATTTATAATCACATTCAAGATACCATGTGTTAAATCAACATATGGTAATATGCATCGCACAACTACTTCATTAGCTATACAAGAAAACAAGATATTAACAAAATATTATAATAATAAATAGGCAATGAGGTGAAAATGTGTAAGGTGCAGTGGTCTCTCTAAGCTACACTGCTATAGATTCTCTGTGTATAAACTTACAACGTAAAAATGCAAAATATGTAAAAATGAAGTAAGAAAAAAAGAAAAGACTAAACTGTATCACACTCTTATATCAGAACTATAGAATTCATTCTGAGAGAAATTCCAATTATTAATTAATATTAATATTGGTTATATATATCTGTAATAATTTTTGTGTTCTTGCCACTGTTCAATTATTTTAATGAATATTAATTGGAATTTCCTTATCCAAATGAATCTCTATGTTTCAATATAAGAGAGTAAACTGAAAAATACTGTAGTCCTATTCACATTTTTTTATTTTAAATTATTTTGCCTGTGTTTATCTGCACTGAATTATGAATTTTAATAAATATCAATATGGATTTAATGTTTTTATATGATTTTAAAATGAGTGCATATGCCAACACTTTTATAGCATACCCCCTTGATTGTACTTAAATTATCCCTGACAGTAAAGTTATAAATGTTACATAACAAGCACTTATTAATACTTAATTGTGTTATAATCCCCAATAATAGTCCTTTCTATAAAGCCTTTTTAAAGGTAGAATATAGAGGGGATAATTTGATCACCATTAAGAAGGAATAAAGATTAAAGACATACAAGGGGGTTGCAATGATGGCTGAGACATACAAGGGGGCAATGGTGGCTGGGACATACAAAGTGGTCTGAAGTGATGGTTGTGACATGCAAGGAGAGCTTATAGGATGGTTGGGACATACAAGGAGAGCTTAGAAGGCGGCTGCAATAATATCTAGAGACATATAAGGGGGCTGATAGATTGGCTGGGACATATAAGGGGGTTGCAATGATGGCTAGGTTAGACTTTTCCACTTTACCCACTTTAAACTGTCTTCAGAAAGAAGCCCTTGTAAGCTGCAAACCACAGTCACTAAACTCATGATCTTATCCGTACTGCCTCAGAAATGTGTATAACATCTATCGCTTAATCTACAGATTATTATGAAGACCATTTAACCTAAAATGTTTCATTCCACCCCCTATTTGCATGTTCTTTTCTTTGGAATATAGTATTTTGCCTTGGTCACCTACTTATAGCATTCCTTAATTATTGTCCTCTATTTCTTATAAACTCCTTGTGAAGTTGAAACATCTAATTTCCCTTTTCATCTATAATTAGTCAGTTGTACACTTTCATCTCCTAAATAGTTTCCCAGCCCTCAAAACAAACAGATTGGATATCTTTTAAATTGAATATATACATCACTACTACTGTATCTTCAACTTTAATAATTGTAAAGTCTTATTAACATTTATAAGGCATATTTTACAGAATGTCCAAATGTAATGATAGTGTTATATATCCCATCTGGAAAATGGCTTGTCAAAAGTTTTTTCAGCACTGTCTTCCCTCTCATTTCATCCTCCTACTCACAAAAGTAAAACCATGGTTTATTTCTTTCCAGTTAACAGTTGTAATGATTCTCGAAAAAAACAAGACCCCAAATCCACATTCACTGACAAAATGCACATTTAGGATACAAAGATAAATGTTTTTACTGCAACGAGAGACATTTATTGGTACATATCCCATATTATATTGTTATCCCAACCCAAGAAGTAACTCTTATAAACCTGAACTAAATGACTGTCTAAATATTATAATTAGTGTTATATTCAGATTCAACTTATCTTTACTAGTGTAGAGGGGACAGCCTTAAAAATTGTCACCTGATTTTTCCACCAATGAGCAATTTAGCGAAGCTCTTGAGTGAATGTGGGCTACATGACAATCACATTAGCTTAAATCTCACTTAGAATCACTTTACAAGACTTTGCTTTTGTTTTGTATGAACTTTTTAAACCATCACACTCCTTTTACAGTATACAAAGTATGCAGAAAATCTATCATACCATATAGAACAGCAAACAGTAATTGCAAATACCACATTCGCAGACAGGAATGCATAGTAAAAATATGTTCATAGAATACAAAGATGAAGAAACGGAGCAAGAGATTTAGTATAAAAAAATTAAAACATAAGATCTTCCTACATATGGCTTTAGTAATAGACTGCCAGTACTAATTACATTATTTTCCGAAACACGTATTTGTCCTTATCTGAACTTTTCCAATAAATGTTAGAACATGATGTTATAAAATAAAGTAAGTGATTTGGTTGTTATAACTTCCGTCTGATGGTTCATAGCTCAACTGAAGTGCTATGACTACTGAAAGATGCTATTTTCACTTTCTGGTGTAGTGTATTTAAACCATGCCATAGAACACACAGACATGTTTGTAGATACCTCTTAATTAGTCTGCAAATTTATGTTGGTCTTTGTGCTATGAGAATCATAAAAGGTTTAGGTAATGCATGGATTGCATCAGACAACACTGTAATTGTAAGTATCTAAACATTGTGCGCACTGACCAAGCAGCTTATACTCTGTCATGGCAAATATACAGGCAAATCTAGAGGCTCAACTAATAAGGGCTGACCAGATGATGAATGAATATGTAGCCAACTAACTTGTTATAACTCCCTCTACTATGCAAATATAGTTATTTGACCCATAAATGCTTAATAAATGGTAAAAGAAAAAGAAAATCATTTATCCAATGGGCACTTTTAATCTTGACCTGCACTTGAATAAACATTATAAATAGGCATGATGTAGAATCTCCCCGAGATGAAATATACAATAGAACAAAGCATGCAAAATCCCAAATCTGTTATAGAATTGTGCAAAACTACTAAAAACAGGCCATAGAGCAATGAAACCAAGAGGAAGGAATAAAGGATTAAACACTAATAAACAAACTAGTTTTAATCTTTGGAATACCTTCCAGTGGCAAACACAGGGTTTTGAAAGGGGGGTTTCCAGTGCGTGTAATACATATGGGGTATATTAGCATACCTCCCAATATTTTGGAGCCCGTAAACAGGACAAATAAGCTTCACCCCTGTCCTGCAAAAGCTCTGCTCCTGCCCCGCCCACACTTTCATGCTGCACAGGGCAAAAATTACCCCTAGCCTGTGAGTGTGTGTGTGTTTTAGGAAATTAGACTGTCATGCCACAGAGGTTGATGTAAAGGATTGTGGAAAATTGTAAAGAGCTACTCAATATGATGGCACTGTAAAAAAAAAAAAAATGACAATACGGATGATATGGTCGTATTATCTGACTTCCAAGACGTCCATTAACGTTCTCCGTGAAAGCAGGAAATTTATAATGTAGATGTGAAAATAATAATAATTCTACCAAGGGATTGCATTGGTTATTGGGTGTAACAAGTCCTGGGGCATGCGCCCTCCAGATGTTACGCTAGTGTTACGATTATAACACTAGCTTAGCAAGTATCGTACGGAACTTCCGAAAAAGTGGGCGAGGGAAAGCATGCTAAGTGTACAGTGTGGGAGGGGGCTCCCACACTTGTGCAGATCTGTGGTCGTACGGGGAAATGATCCGCACAATTGACTTATGGCAGGCTTATGGTAGCGGAAGCTGCCATAAAGCCCGGACGAGAGATGGGAGTGACAGGCGGCATGCAGTTTCTTTTTCATATACATGCCGTGTTTGGAGGAAATAACAGTGTCAAATTTGAATATAAGACTAGACCGAAGAAGGTAAGAGGGAATGCATTGTTTGGAGTTCGCAGAAAGAAGGCAAAGAGCCATTATGTAATATATGGTGAGTACGAGAGAGCCCAACTGCTGTCCAATCTGTCAGGTTGCGGGGGTCCAGGCCCGGTGGTAAGTCTGGATTATAGTAAAGAGGGGCAAAGAGGGAGCGCTGAGAGAAGATCATATCTTTCATACATGCTTGCCTCCACACCTCTTGAGTTGGTGTGATAGTAGAGTGCGTTGTAATGGTTAAGGAAGGGAGCCATGGGAGGAACTGCAGAGGTGTTCAGATGAAGCAGTTTTGAAGAGAAAGCCATTGTTTTGCTAAGGGAGAGGATGACCAATCCAAGACCCTCTGAAGATGTACTGTGCGATGATAGCTATTGGGAGGGGGCTGGAGACCTCCTGTACTTTTTAAAAGGAACAGAACATCCCTCTGGCACATAGGTCTGCCTCCCCCCAGATAAAGTTTACCATAAGGTCTTGCTTGTATGCACCCTTACTTAGACCCCTCTATGAGGTTTAGCATAATTTATATTTGATGTACAGACATTGCATTTTAAGAATTTCTTCTTTCCTGCAATAAATGCTATATTTTACATTCAAATACATATACTACTTTGTGTTCCCATACCTTAAAGAGGCTACGTTTTCTACTTAAATTTGCAGAATGTACCCACAGGTCAGTCCCTAGGTCTGTGTTTTGCCTTTTTCTTAAAAATGTCTTTCGTTCTCAACAAAATGTCCCTCTCCCAGCAGTAACATTGAATAAGTAGCAGGACTTAAAATCAGTACTGGAGTTATTTTTAGTTAAATACTATGGGCCTGATTCAGAATTAAGAAGGTGCTTAAAATAAGAGAGGAAAGTCACTCCTGGGCTAAACCATGTTGATTGCAGGGGAGTCATATTTCATCTGTTGCAAACAGTATTAGAGATGAGAGGTG
>WWET01000373.1:531704-554951 GCA_011038615.1 Limnodynastes dumerilii
GCTGAAAAATTATAGGGGGCTGCAATAAGGGCTGATGAGGGGTGAGTTCCTGCACTTTTTTTTTTTTTTTTTACAAAAAAGCACTGCATAAGCTATAATACTCGAACAGTATTTAACACTGGACAGTCAGCATTTTATGTTTGTGTGTTCATAAGCAGAGTTTCCAAGATATGAGGGAATGGCAGGAAGCACTTCCTCACCTCTGGAATAAAAATGCTTGTTATGTGATCTGAAGCTATTTCCCTGTCCCTCTGTTGATGCTGCTGGACATTTATCCTTGAATTGGCTTGTTGCATCAGATTTTGCTGTATGTGAGCAAACTCATTCTGTCATGTTAAAAGATAAAAATATGTTGAAATTTAATATTTTTATTTATAAAGGTGAACTAAGGTGTTTCTACTTACCAAACTGAACAATCATCCTAGCACAATAATATGCGTGCGACAATATGTTTGTATAATGTAATTACTTGGTAAATGATCACTTGAAAAGAAAACCTCAGTTATCTCATCTTTATGTCTGATGTTGTTTATGTGGATTTTTCATTATTAATATAACAAATAGCTTTAATGCACTTATGTAGTGACTCTCTGCTAGCATAGATATCTATCAGATGAGTAAATATTCGTATAATCTTAAAAAGATATTCAATTAGGATACTATTACTAACAAAATATTTTTAGGCACCGATAAGTTGAAAGTTGTGTTTTGCTACAGAAAATTAAAAAAAAAAACAGCCATTGTGCACAAAGGTTGCTAGATACAGCAAAATGTTACATTTACTTAAGATTTTAATGATAAATACATAACGTAGGAAACATTGAAAAAACACTATTATACCCTTTTGTTTAAGAATAGCCCACTCATGTGGAAAACCACAAAACAATTAAACTCTATGTTATTTATGCCAATTTCCACAGACCTTTCAGCCATATTTTATCTCATATGTTAGGCACCTGGAATAATTTAAAATAAAAATTACAGTATATTTGGCAAATCTTTTCTTGTTAAGTACCAAGCTGGCAGAGATTTCCAATTAAATGTATGCTGCCTATTTTCTTTCATTTCATTGTATGTTGGATGTCTTTATGGCAAATCAAGGCAAGAACGTGTTTTAAGTTACATTGTATATAAATTGTGCCTAGTCTGATCTGAAGGTGGCTGGTTTAAAGGGAACAGGTAAATACTTCAAGCTGTGCTGGTAAACGTTTTCCATTTGCACAAGAAGATTGGAATTTAACAGTGATTTAATTCCTTCAAAAATTTAGTTACTAACTTATTCAGAGGCTATATACATTTATATAATTCCCTTTTTATCACCAATAATTATAATAATTATTGAAAGCTTTTAGCAAGTAGGGCACGGAGTTTGCACTCATGCTCCATAAGTTGATGCTGGTGGAAGAGGACTATTTGCAACTCTATCACAGTTTGTAATCCTCTTCTAGATTTAGGGGTGTATTTATAGGTGTGTGGTTTGGAGAGCCTTGCTAGCTTTTTACACTTTTTCAGCGATTTGTAAATCACTGTATTTACTAGCAGTCATTTTGTATCAAATTATATTGAACCCAATGAAAAAAAGGGTTTCAAAAACACATTCGCTGCTAAATGACCATGCTGACTCCATTTTAAGTATACAAACCATGAGAAACTTCTGTAATTAAAGGCCAGAAAAAAATTGAAAATGTTGTCAATTGTAGTTCCAATAGCCACATTGGGTAAAGTGTAATGCTTAATGATATTTAACCCTAATTTAGAAAAAAGAAAACCATTTAATGTGTGTCCCTGCTAAATAACATACACAAGCATAGCATATTATATGGCAGTAGCAGATTTATTTATTTTATTTATTAACAGGTTTTTAATTAGTGCCATCAGATTACGTAGCACTTTAAAATTTTAACAATCATTATAATAGGACTGGTTGGTAACATACAGACTGGGTGGGTAAGAGGGCCCTGACACAGGCTTACACTCTATAGGATATTAGGGATTGATACATAAGGGAAAGTGCTATATAATCACACATGGGACCAGCCGGTTTGCATGGTAAAAGTGCTCAGTCTCTTTAAGATTCCAGTCACACAGCAGTGTTAGTAGCAGAACTGAGGGGAATTTTAGTACAAAATGAATGTGAACAAGTTTGGTTTAACCATGAAATGAGGGCCACATAATATAGTAGTTGTAAGTAGTGTAGACAAATGTTATGTAGGTTGTGAAATTTGATAAGCTTGTCTGAAGAGGTGAGTTTTAAGGGAGCGCTTGAAAGTTTGGAGAGTCGAGGATAGTCTAAATGGGTGAGGAAGGTTATTCCAGAGAGTGGGTGCAGCCCGGAGCAGTATATTACTTTTTGCTGGAGAGCTGTACATCAGCGGGCTAATACACAAGGAAGTACTTCCCTGCACCCCGGCCCGCTGTGTGAATAATAACTGCCAATCCATTGTGCTCAACTATGTGACCATACATAGTGAGCAGAGAGCCTGCGGCCCATGTCCTGGGCCTTAAAATTTTTGGGTGACGGCTCTGATCATCATCTTTATCATCATCATCATCATCATTATTCTTAAAAAAAACAATGCAATATTTCTGTTATGCAAATTACAATAGTCGGTTAAATACTTACAGCTTTCCAATTGCATTGCACACGTTTGTACATCCATAGGAAAATTCTTTAAATCCATTGGACAAGATAAAATTAATGTTAATCTGAAATAGAAAAGATAATAAGTCAACTGACAGAACCTCCTGAAACCAAATATATATTAAGATAAGAAATTCTCAGTTATATTAGCAGTATGAATGTCTGGAAAGACAGGTGTTGTAGCTTGTTGAGAAGGTTTCTGTCCTCAGAAGAAGACTCAGACTATGTCACTGGGATAGAAGACCACACAGATTTTCGGGTTTACTGAGACATAAATATGATGCAGTCCCCAATTTCCATCATCTCCCCCTCCTATATGTCAGTTCTCTATATCTCCATCATCTCCTTGTGTGGTCTTCTCCCCCTCATCAGCTCCCCATGATCTCCTCATGTGTTGTCCCCCTCCCCTCCCCATGCTCCTGTGTTGTCCCCCTTCCCAATGATCTCCTCCTATGTTGTCCCCCTTTCCCATGATCTCCTCGTGTGTTATCCCTCTCCCCATGATCCTCTCCTGTGTAATCACCCTCTCCCATCATCTCCTCCTGTCCTGTACCCCTTCTCCATCATCTCCACCTTTGTGGTCTCCCTGTCTCCAATATTGCCCCATCAACTGTAATTATTTTTTATGCACTGAAAAGTGCAGAGAGCAGACCTACCTGCACTATGCTTTCGCAGCTCCTCTATGAATGCGTGTGACGTCATGATGTCACGCGCATGAGGACGGTACCTCTGTGCACCGCAAGGAGACAGCAGACTGTCAGACTGTCAGCTCTCATCACCAACCACCTGCATTGTGGCCAGGATTCCACAATGTTTACGTGGCACCCCAGTGACAGCGTAGGTTGTGGAATTTGGTACGCTTGTCTGAAGAGGTGAGTTTTGAGGGAGCGTTTGAAAGTTTTGGAGAGTAGAGGATAGTCTTAGTGGGTGAGGAAGGTTATTCCAGAGAGTGGGTGAGGCCCGGGAGAAGTCCTGTAACTGAGAGTCAGAGCATTTGTTTAGTGTCTGTATGTCCTGTGAGGATCTAAGAGCACAAGCTGGGATATATCTTGAGATGAGTGAGGATATGTACGCAGGTGCAGTCATATTGATGGCCTTGTAGGTTAGCAAAAGGATCTTGTATTTGATTCTGTAAAATACAGGTAACCAATGTATTGACTGACAGAGTGGAGAAGCTCTTGAATAGCGTTTGCAAGAAAAATCAGTCTAGCTGCTGCATGTAATATAGATATATAGTGGGGTAATTCTATAATGGGGGAGTCCAATAAGGAGAGAGTTATAATAATCAATGCGGGAGATGATTAGTGCACGAGTGAGAGTTTTTGCGGTGTCTTGTGTGGGATATTTACATATTCTGGAAATGTTTTTTAGATGTATGTAGCAGGATTTAGAGACAGATTGTATGTAGGACAGTTCAAAGTTAAGGGTAACACCTAAGCACCGAGCTTTAGGAGTAGGGATTATTTCAGTGTTGTCGACAGAGATAGAGATGCCAGGTGGGTAGCTTTTATTCAGAAGTGGAAATATTATTAGTTCAGTGTTAGATAGATTAAGTTTGAGATGACGGGAGGACATCCAAGAAGAAATGGCAGAGAGGCAATCAGTGACATGGGCCAACACAGTAGGTGAGAGATCAGGGGTGGATAGGTAGATTTGCGTATCATGTGTATAGAGATGATACTGAAATCCAAATGACTTTATTAGCTCTCCAAGGGAAGTTGTATAAATAGAGAATAGCAATGGACCCCAACACTGAGCCTTGCAGTACTCCAACATATAGAGGAAGAGCAGGGGATGTGGATCCAGAAAAGGGAACACAAAAAGTGATTAGATATGTAAGATGTGACCCAGGAAAGAGCTGTGTCCCGAATACCCAGCACTTGTAACATTTGTATGAGAAGAGAGTGGTCAACAGTATCAAAAGCAGCAGAGAGATCCAGTAGTATCAGGAGAGAGTAGCATCCTTTAGATTTCGCAGTGATTAAGTCATTGACCACCTTGGTCAGTGCAGTTTCTGTGGTATGCGGGGAATGAAAGCCTGACTGAAGAGAATCCAGAAGATTGTGTGAGGAGAGGAAGCTAGAAAGGCGAGTGTAGGCAAGTCTTTCAATAAGCTTTTCAGGGCAAGGAAGTTGGGAAATAGGACGATAATTTGAGGGAGAATTGGGGTAATCAGTGCATGCTTGAATAAAGAGGGGAAGATACCAGTAGAGAGAGAGAGATTGCAAATTGTAGTTAGGATAGGAATAAGCACAGGAGATAGACATCGACTGACCTGTGAAGGTACAGAATCAAGAGGACAAGTAGCAGAGTGGGAAGAGCAGAAAAGAGCAGATCTTTCTTCATTTGTGGGTTGGAATGAGGACATGATGCCTGGGTGTGGATGAAAGGGACTGAGTAGTATGTTAGCTGAGTATGAGCTGATGATGATCTTGTCAATCTTGTCCTTAAAGTACAGTGCAAGATCTTGAGCACTGATGGTAGATGGTGGATTTTGCATAGGACGACGCAGTAGGGAGTTAAATGTGCGAAAAAGGTGTTTGGGGTTAGAGGCCTGAGTTGAAATGAAAGATTGAAAGTAGGATTGTTTGGCTTTGTCCAGAGCATTTCGATAAGTGTGATAAGTGTTGGTGTAAGTTAAGAAGTCATGGGAAGAACGGGATATCCGCCAGTGATGTTCTGCTTTGTGGGAGAGTCTTTTAAGATTTTGTGTGTCGTTACTGTGCCATGGCTGACACTGATGTCGCCGTGGTGCAAAAGGGATAGCAGGAGCGACTTGATCAAGTGCAGCTGCTAGGGGTTGGTTAAGCTGAGATACTGCCAAATCAGGAGAGTGGAAGTTATGAATTGGAGACAGTAGTTGTTCCACAGATTGAGAAAGTTGGTTAATATTAATAGCGTTAAGATTTCTGTGGGTAAGTGAAGGTTTGATAGAGCTAGACAGCAAGGAGGTAGAACTAGTGAGGGACAGTTTGCAGGTGAAGGTCTTACAGAGGGTGAGGGGCATTAGTAAGATCAGAGACTGAGCATAGTTTAGAGAACACTAGATAAATGCAATTGTCATCCCTATGAGTTGGTGAATCACTCCACTGGGAGAGGCCAACAGATGTGGTTAAAGAGAAAAGCTTAGTGGCATCGGGAGATAACAGGTTGTAATTGGGGATATTGAAATCACCTATGATAATGGTAGGTATGTCAGGGGATAGGAAGTGAGGGAGCCATGCAGGGAAGTGTTATATAAATTGTTGGCAGGATGTATTGGGTGGGGGATAGATCACAGCCACACGCAAGAAAAAGGGTTGAAAACGCAAACAGCATGTACTTCAAAGGATGTGAAGATAAGTGAGGGGACATTGGGTAAAACTGTGAATTTGTAATTTGGGGAAAGAAGAAACCCAACGCCACCTCCTCGCCTGTGGAGACCACCATATGAGAGTGCAGCGGGTGAAGATGTGCCAGTCAGTGAGCCAGGTTTCTGTGATTGCAAGAAGGTTGAGATTGTTAGAGAGGAAGAGGTCATGAACAGAGATTAGATCCCATGCCTCAGGTATGTATCCGGCCTTGGAGAATTATGAAGGAGTACCCAATGATGTTGCTCCCCCTTTATGGTTCCACCAACCTAGGCTGGAAAAGATAAGTGCTGATTTTTTTTTTACATGGGCTAGTATCAAGGGTTATACTCCTATATTTTCCTGAAAAGCACATACATCAGGAAGCTAAAACTAATGTTACTTCTCAACTTTCCCTCCTAACCGCACACATTTTGCACATCGACGCCACGACTGCATGGCCACTGAGAATATTTGGTGGTACGTTGATACCATGTTACTGCTTTTGATTCATTCTAGCATGAAGTTCAGTTTTCTTCAAACTTTTGAACTCATGAATGTACATTTTTCACATTCATAATGCCTTCACTGCATGTTTCACTCAACTTATGATGAATGTTCATGAGTGTTAACCCACACAGATGGAGAAAATGGATGATAACATGCTGCTCTTGGAATGTAAACATCACCATTTTTAATGCCTAAAATGCTCCTCACATCAGGTGGTGCCGTGTGTATTCAATGAACCGGAAGGTGCTGTCATTTGTCTCTCACAATTGTAAAAGACTGCTCATATATTTTAAAACATACTACAAGGTCTACCTGCTCCTATTCTCAAAAAACAACATAGGAGACCTTAGAAATGACATTCACCTCGTATTATAAACATTTTAAGCAATAACAAAAACGTTTTAAATAAACATAGTAAATAATTATTGACTTGTTTGTCAGTTTTATAATATAGTTATCTACAGTGGAAAAAATTCATTTTCTTTTTTTTGCTCAAGTGTGTTAAAATTATCCCCAATAATAGGTCTCTATATTTCCCTTTTAATATGGCACTATATGTTATAGAGCCCTATTATATGGTGAATATAGAAGTCTATTGTAGGGGATAATTTAAGCACAAGTTAGGAGAATTAAAGAGCATTCTGCCCGATCGTAATCTGCATGCAAAAAGCATGGCATAACATTGTGACACATTTGGACGGCTGTATCTCTCTGCATAAGGTCACAATTGCACTCAAACATGTAATTATGCTAAAAGTTGCACTGAAAATACGTCACACATCTGGATGGCATGCAAGTAACTGCGAATAGCTAAATACTTTAACAAGCATATTTGCACTTCAGGATCAATCTGAAATATGTTTTTAAGTGGCAATTTTGAAATTACTTGCGCTTCAGGATTGCATTTGAAGTAATGTTACAGTATGTCACTTTACAGATTAAGAATAATCACATACAAGTTTTGTTTTTTAACATGTTTTTTTTTATCATACTTTACAGTCAACTGTGATTGTAAAAAAGTTTTTAATCAATCAATGTACATTCATTTTTTCCAGACATATTTTTATACATTTTTACATTTTACATAAAACAATAATAACTAATCTAACAAATTATGGTCAGACATAAAAGTGTTCATGAAATCCACAAACCTGCAATACAAACAAAACACAAGAAGTAATGTCCACATGTAAACATGGTTGTAATTTGTTCTTTAATATTGGTTTTCTAAACCAATGTCCATTTGTGTTGACAATTGGATAGGATTTCATTACTACAAAACTAGAAATGTATCAAAAATATATTAAGCAATGTTTAGAACTCTGTGACTGTGTATGATGTCATGTTTTATGTGATAATCACATGGCGCTATGCTTGGTGCATCCACTTTTACTATTTAAATGCCAAGTTTCAGACAATGTACAGCCATTCTTCATTTACAGAGCCACAGCCGCCTGCTAGATTAGAAACAACTGGGTACAGCTCTATTCTAAAAACAATATAGTAGTTGGCTATGAGAATCACAACGAATGGCACATATTTCTTCATAAAAAATACACTTTATTAAAACATGAAATACTTTTACACAGTTTCTCTGATAGGTATTGATATTTTGTTCACCATTCATATGCACACACGATATCTGTAGATTTGCAAGAGGTCATCTACGCTCTATGATATTAAAGCTTTTATACATATATTGATGATTAAATACTTAGTCCAGGGCACAAGAGATGATAATATAAGTTCTTAAAGGCACACAGTTCCAATTACCTTCAAAATGAAGGAGATGCAATCCGGTGTGTCACAATGAAAGCCTGCTTGTTTGCCGGGTGGCCAGTCTGGCATTAGATGTAGACATATAATCATGCACTGAAAGGATAAGCCCCTGGATGCCAGACAGAATGCCAGAGGTACCGGTGATGGGCCCGAGGAAAAAGTCCATCTCACTCCTGTGGAAAGGCTTGCGTTACAGGCCATAGATTCACAAGAAGTTCACGGGTTCAGGGACGTGGACAGCAATATCCCCAGGCAGCCTGTGGGTCAACTAGAGTTTTCTACGAGAGGTAAATGCAACATGATTTTATTTTAAAATGTTAAATGTTTTGATGATGACAATTATGTGTGAAGATTCCTCATCATCTGTTTTTTATGCACATCACAAACACCATCTCAAACCCACAAAGATAAATCTGTTTAAACGTCTGCTTTTCCTTTATGTTACTTGCTGTGTGTCTGCAGTTGTGATTATGTAAAATTTTGTATAAAGTTCAAAATTTTTCATCTGTTCTCTTGAAAACCTAACTCAAAGTATGTCTTATAGTATGTCAAAATGGTAAGTATTTCAACATTTTGTAATGTATTTTAATTTAAAGAATAGTTAGCAGGGTGGAAATAATTTGGAGGGGGTGTGGGGGGATGTATAAATATATATATGTAATTATTGTTTATTATATTTTTTATTATATTAATTCTGAATTTTTTCATGATTGTTATAAGATTCTTTTCTCCACAAAGATAAATCTGTTTACACGTCTGCTTTTCCTTTATGTTACTTGCTGTGTGTCTGCATTTGTGATTATGTAAAATTTTGTATAAAGTTCAAAATGTTTCATCTGTTCTCTTGAACTAACGCAAAGTATGTCTTATAGTATGTCAAAATGGTAAGTATTTCAACATTTTGTGGTGTATTTTAATTTAAAGAATAGTTAGCAGGATAATGGAAATAATTTGGAGGGGGTGTGGGGGGGTTGTATAAATATATATATGTAATTATTATTTATTATACACACACACACACACACACACACACACAAACAAATAGGATCACATGAACAATTTTTTTTGTGGGCAGGGGGAATAGGGGGCCAGTTTATCCATGTTGCCACTTCTCCCCTATTCCCTTTGCCTGCTGAAAATGCCATGAGAGAAGCTACCCGCAGTTACATTAGCAGTGCCCTTTCTTAGACTCTTTGTCAGTAGTGACTGTGGATGTAAGTAAATTTGTAAGTAAATTTGCTGATCATAGAAGGGGAGGGGCAGATGGAATAAACTTTGCCTACGGTGCCCGGAGACCTAGCACCAGCCCTGAGGATTTTGGCGATTTCGCTAACAGATTTATAGTGGAATGCACATGTGTTGTTGTTTTTTTTTTGTGAATCACCAACCAATATTAGCTAGGAAGAACGCAAATCAATCATGGTCACCTCCATGGATTGGGCCTTTGTTATGTCAGTATCAGTTATGACGTTTGGATTTGATAAGCATTTTTGGGTTATTAGTTATAATAAATCTTTTTGTAGGGTGTGCAGTGTATAGGTCAAAATGACTTTAGAAATCCCTGCAGGCTATAGGCCTAAATATGGTAGCGATATGCAGACTAAAGTACGGACATTGTACGGAGATATAAGGTAGCCCTATGGCACTCGTAAGTGCCATAAGGTACCTAAAAATGGGGGGCGGGTAGGGGGCTGGAAGAGTGAGTTGGTGCAGATCTGAATTTCAAGCTCCTTCTTAAGTCTGGATCCAGCCCAATGTCACTTAATGCAGTTGTAAGGATCATCTAGCATACATGCACAGACACATCCATTAACATGCGTACTGTTAATGTATGATAAGGCATAATGCAAGGTTAAAATAATAGGAAATTGATTGCAGTTGTTAAAAACTTATCTGGAGAGCACAACTGGTTGCACCCTAATGTGGATCAGGTGCAGTTCCAGGGGCACGCCCAGCCACCTCTTTGATTACGTGCATCTACCCATACACGCATACGGAACGACCTACATAATGCAAGACGACACGCTGCCATTTACGCTGGGGTTTGAATTGGTATCATATGCTTGTGTTACAATTCAAAGCATGCGCACAAATGTATCATGCAAAAATATGTCTGCTAAATTGTGCTCAACTGATCTCCCATAATAGTGCTATATATTACATAAGTAGAAATAAAGACACCCACTGGCTGGAGCAGTACACGCCCACTGGGCAGCACTTAACACAACCTTAAGGCAGAGCAGACCCCTCCCTTCTAGAATGACGTTGGGTCTTTGGACCAGATCCAGATTTACACAGCTTATGCAAGTCAGCTGTCATTACTAAGCTGGGTTGTGCAAGCACACTGCGCTCTTATATTTGGATCAAGTTCGTTATCCTTAATCTCCCTGAAATTAATTTTCAAAAGCTGGAAAATCTCCTCTGTCCATCTCTGACCAGTTGTGTATGCTCCCTGGGTACAAAGTTGGCAGCTGCTTCAAGCCCCTTCTCCTCCACCCAAGATAGTTACGCCACTGACCGTATGCCTATGTAATCCATGTGTGTACAATGTAATATCTCAACTATTTAACTTGCGTTTTACATTTGAATACTGAGCATTTGATGGCTGGCTCCTATTGAAAAACACCCACTGGCTGGAGCAGTACATGCCCACTGGGTAGCACTTAACACAACCTAAAGGCAGAGCAGACCCCTCCCTTCTAGAATGATGCTGGGGGCTTTGGACCAGATCCAGACTTACACAGCGGGTTGTAGTCATATTCCCGGCGGTAAAAATACCGGCAGTAAAAATACCTCCACGAGTTTCCCTGCACTGAAAATCCAGACACATAAAAAATACCGGCAGAATAAATTACCGGCAATTTAAAATACAGTCACTGAAAATTCCGACACATAAAAAATACCGGCAAAATAAATTACCAGCAATTTCAAATACCGTCACTGAAAATTCCGACACAAAAAATACCGACCAAAAAATTACCGGCAACACTGAAAATCCAGACACAAAAAAAAACCGGAAAAAAAAATTACCGTCAATTTAAAATCCCTCCTGCTAAGCAAGACCCGACAATAACTACTGACAGCTAGAATCCCGACTGACTTCAAAGAACAACAACGAGGCAGGGCATGCTGATGCTTGTAGTGCTATAGGCATCAGCATGCCCTGTCATCCTGTGCCGGGAGCGGTGTCTCAACATCCTCATTAATGTCACCAATTACTGCCGATAAAACAGTACAGATGCATCATTAACGTTAACAATGCCCCAAAAATGTCACCAATTGTGTGCATGCAGAAAGCACCTCAGATCAGCACACACAGGCTGCATGCTTCTGGTGACTACAGGCATAGGTGTATCTATAATGGGTACCCAAGGTTGTGGGGAAGGAGGGCCGTTCAGCATCTATTTCTTCCCTCTAATATATTCCAGAGGGAAGAAATAAAGGCCAAATTAGTCCCTCTTCCCCTGCTGTAGGACTCTCTCGATTTGCGGGCCGAAAATGGGCGGGGCTTAGCGCAGTTAAGCCAAGCCCCTTTTTGGTCCGCAAATTTGGACAGTCCTGTATCAGGTAAGGGGGGTGGGGGGCCCATGTGCAAATCCTGCACACAGGCCCCCTCACTTCTTAAAACGCCCCTGACTACAGGTGAAGACTATGTAAATACAATGTTGAGTAAACATAACGATAGTTTTGTTGCGATCTAGTTCTCAACAATTACCTTGTTACAAGCGTCAACAGCAATTCATTAACACATCAAGAGACTGTACTCACATTGCTCATTTTTGAGGTGTTATCGGCAGTAATTTGTGACATTTGGGGGCATTGTTGGAGTTAATGATACATCTGTACTGTGTTATCGGCAGTAATTGGTGACATTAATGAGGATGTTGAGACACTGCTCCCGGCACAGGATGACAGGGCATGCTGATGCCTATAGCACTACAAGCATCAGCATGCCCTACCTCGTTGTTGTTCTTTGAAGTCAGTCGGGATTCTAGCTGTCTGTAGTTATTGTTGGGTCTTGCTTAGCGGGAGGGATTTTAAATTGCCGGTAATTTTTTTTTGCCGGTATTTTTTATGTGTCTGTATTTTCAGTGACGGTATTTTAAATTGCCGGTAATTAATTTGGCCGGTATTTTTTATGTCTGGATTTTCAGTGCCGAGAAACTCGTGGAGGTATTTTTACTGCCGGAATCTTTACCGCCGGGAAATACTACCAGACCCTACACAGCTTATGCAAGTCAGCTGTCATTACTAAGCTGGGTTGTGCAAGCACACTGCACTCTTATATTTGGATCAAGTTTGTTATCCTTAATCTCCCTGAAATTAATTTTCAAAAGTTGGAAAATCTCCTCTGTCCATCTCTGACCAGTTATGTATGCTCCCTGGGTACAAAGTTGGCAGCTGCTTCAAGCCCCTT
Organism: Limnodynastes dumerilii; assembly: GCA_011038615.1. Lineage (NCBI taxonomy): Eukaryota > Metazoa > Chordata > Amphibia > Anura > Limnodynastidae > Limnodynastes > Limnodynastes dumerilii. The sequence goes on from WWET01000373.1 coordinate 544,381, forward strand.
CTCCTCCACCCAAGATAGTTACGCCACTGACCGTATGCCTATGTAATCCATGTGTGTACAATGTAATATCTCAACTATTTAACTTGCGTTTTACATTTGAATACTGAGCATTTGATGGCTGGCTCCTATTGAAAAACACTGATTATATTAAGGGAGTACACTTTTTAAAACTTCTGTATAAAAAAAAAGTTAAATATGCTGATCTGTTGTAAATAATTATAACCTGGTTTACCTGTTCTGCAGAAATAATGCCGGGATGGATATCATTAGTCTCTGGCCTTGTGTATAATTACTGGGAGACATATAATTGGCAGGAGAATAGGTTATCACTAAACCTTGATTTTACAGCCTAAGAGTCCTGTGAAAAACTGACGACCAGAAAGTACCTTGTAATTAATAAGACCATAGTTTACATACACATCACAGCTCTCTCACAAGTTAAGTTGCTGGTTACTTGTAAACCCAAGTAGAAAAAACAGAGATCAAAATCATCACTAACTATACATGTTAGATCACTGAAGAAGTTGTGGAAAAACATAAGGTAACATCCAGACCATTCCACTAGGTACAAAGGGCTGTATTCCATTGTCACCCCACTCTCTCACTCTGAGTTATGGACATTTCCATGTCCATAACCCTACCTTAACTGCTATATGTGGATCTGTGTACATGCGCACACAGATCCGTACGTAGCAACTTCATACTGCCCTGTTTTCCTGGTCTGAATGGCAAACTTTGTCTCCATTGCAGGGTTTTGCTATGTGAAAGGCAAGGGCCACCCTGAAGTGTGAACCTCCATGCGGACGAAACACAGTCCCCTTGCTTTATTAAACCTGAATCCAGTCCAAAAATGCTCCACTTCCGATCTTCCAGCTGTCAGTTATTATGGGAACCACTTGTTACCTGTTTTTCAGCCATTGGTTAGTTAATCAAAACCTGGTAAGTCTGGCAGGTGTAAGCTCAGGAGTATATTGTACCTAATGGAAAGGGTCTTTTGAAGTTTATAAACTTCTCTCATGCCACTTTCACATCACGTGTGTGAACCTGGGACATTGCCATTTCAACAGATCATACCAGGGTTGCAGACCCTGTTTATACTGCAGGGTTGACCCAGAAATTTCAGGACCTGGATCTGCCCTGGCAGTAGCAAGAGTCATCACACTGTGTAATTCGTTTACTGTTGCCAGGGCAATAGTAAACAAATTACACCAATCAAGTGCTTTCTGTGCAACCCAGGTTGAAAAATGCATTTTTCACACTACAGGCTACCCCAGGTCGGTCCTGAGAATAACCCTTCTTTTGACCCGTGTCCAATTCCTGGGTTATTAGACTAGGGTCAAGCACATGGACCCTTTCACATTGAACCCAGACTGCTGCAGTTTGCCCTGGTAATAACCCTGGTTTTTGGGGCGATGTGAAAATGGTGCTGTCGTTAAGACCCCATAGTTAAGCAGCTAAAACACTTTGCGATAATTGTGCCAATTACTCAAGTTTCGACTGAGTGACCTGATAATTTTAGAGCCTGGTCCTGATTGGATTTTCCAGCATGCCTATTTAATCAAAACTCAGTTTATTGAAATAGGATACTTTTTAGCAGTAGATGATCAAGCCTGATTATTGGCCAGACATTCCCTAATACATTTTAGCGAGCAGAGAGTACAGTGAACAGATAGACAAGTTTTCATTTACGGTAAGTCACAGATAAATGACTGATCAGCTGAAATATTGCATAGTGTATGGTGCAGATATTGATAATTTTGTAAACAGGCAATTGTTCTGAAAATTGGACAGTTCATCTGATTGGCACATTGCATGGTCAGCATCAGTAATAACTGCACAAGGTGCAAGTTTGGATAAACAATAGAGGAAAGATAAATAGATAGATATAATTTTTGTTTGCATGGAAAATTATGATTTTGTATACGGTTACTGAACACTAACAACAGCCTTATATTTAAACCCTTATTTATATTATAAACATCTAAAATCATTCTCTTTGCACATTTTTAAATTTGCCTCTTCAATGGCCCATTTAAACGTAATGGTGTCACTATCCTAGATAGATATTTGTTTGCATGGAAAATTATGATTTTGTATACTGTTACTGAACACTAACAACAGCCTTATATTTAAACCCTTATTTATATTATAAACATCTAAAATCATTCTCTTTGCACATTTTTAAATTTGCCTCTTCAATGGCCCATTTAAACGTAATGGTGTCACTATCCTATTCAAAGCTGGGGTAGGATTTGACATTAAGTTCAACCTAGAGGATAAAAATGGTTGATATAAAAAGGTTCCAGAAATAAATGCTTCAACAACAGGCCCTGCTAGATCTAGATGCTAAACTTACTTAAACTGAGCAGCACAATAAAAGCATTCCTTCCAAAACCCTCAGAAAAGAAGTTTGTTCCGTAAGAAGCCAGCTTCAAAAACTTTTGATGTCTCGTACCAAAGAAGCTGTAGCTATACTTCATCAAACCATATACTCCGCAGGAGTGCTGGGAGTCTATATACTCAAAAATAAAGAGCTAGACAGGCTCAGTAAAGACTCATGTACTTTGACCCTCCTAGGGACGGTTGGAAAATTTCTAATAGATTCACAGTGTACTATTCTCAACTTCTTTATTTGAAGGATGACCAACATTCTTTCCAACTAACTAGGGAGTCTATTTGGAAATTCCTATGCTTCCTTAATACTCCACAGTTAGATGAATCTGATGTTGCTCACCTCACCACATCCATGACCATCCAATAAAGTGACCTTATTATTAAATATTAAAAATCTCCCCAAAACATAGGCCCTTTGGCCCAATGAATTTACAAACAGATTTTATCCTGTGTTTTGTAAGGAACTGGCTCCTTCTCCTGTTAACTTTTTCAAGAGACACCGGAAACTAGAATTTTTGAACTCTGATCTTAAGATCTACTAAAAACTATTGGCAAATCTTATCAATCCTCTGCTGCCTCGTCTGGTCCATTGCAACCAAATACAATAGTGTCAGGCATCTGAAAACACCAGAGGAGTGTTCAGACTGATCAAGATGGTCTCAAGCAATTCCTAGCAGAATGTCTTGCTGTCTCTGAACTCACAGAATGCTTTTGATAGAATGTACTATATTTTCATATGGGACACTCTCTGGATATGCAGAGCTTCCATCTACAAGCTTGATGCTACGAAGTAGCTTCCTGATCAATGATGAAACCCCCAATATCTGAGACTTCCACTGATAAATTCCACTTTATCTGGTGGCCAAAGTTGCTTACATACTTTGGTATCCAGATTCAGTCTTAAATCTAAGAAGTGTTTGGAGTTAACATTCCTCCATTATTAATGTAACTCTCCACTTTAACTAAACTCTGGAGATCTCCTTGTTGGGCCAATTAGTGGCTTTCAAAATTATGTTACTTCCAAAACTTTTTCACATACTCCCATATCTCTGACCCCTAGTCCTATAAGTTCAAATTTCAATCAATAATGTCCACCTATATATGAAAAATTAAACTCCTAATATGGCTTACTTAAGGATGACATTGGTTGCCTGTAAACTACAGAATCAAATACATCAATAAAACCGCATGCACATACATATGCGCACTCATTTCAAGACACATCCCAGGTCGCTCTCTTAGATATTTATATGACTTATTTCACTCCTTAACACTAAACAATTGCTCTGGTTCCTGGTTACAGTTCTTCTTCTGGGCTGCACCCACTCTCTGGAATAACCTTCCTCACCCATTAAGATTATTCTCTACTCTCCAAACTTTCAAGCGCATTCTTAAAACTTAACTCTTCAGACAAGAATACCAACTTGCACAACCTACTGCTTAATATTTGTATACCCTACTGTGCTATCTGGTTTTCCTTTCTGTTACATGATTTCAAAACTTTTCTTTCCATACTAAAATTACACTCAGTCCTGCTACTAACACTGCTGTTGACTGAAACATACAGAGCAGTTTTACCCAATCCCCAATGTACTGTAGAGTGTAAGCTTGCGTGCAGGGCCCTTTTACCTACCCAGTCTGTCTGTTAACGAGTCTTGCTATAATGATTTGTTAAAATTTTTAAATTGTGTTATGGTATCTAATGGTGCCATAGGAAAAAAAGTTAATAAAAAAAATAATAAAATAAAGGATCCTTTTAAAGAAAATGGGAGGATGGGTCTCCTGAACCTTACTAAGTATAATGAAGCATGTGTTCTGATTGATTGTGCCCTCCAGTCCCATCTAAATTCCTGGGTGAACTCATAGCATACCTTATATCCTGATTACTCACTGGTGAACCCGATAAGGACCCCAAATTAATGCATCCCTGTGGTCTTCAATGCTCTATTCCAGGGATTCTCAACCATTGTCAGGTGGTATTTAGGGCAACTGGTCAAGGTTGTAAGGAAGTACGATAACAAATGGCCAAGGACGTAATTTATAAAATTGATATTTGGAAGCTAAATGGCATATATACAAAATGCACCTTAAAATCACTACACAAATATGTAAACAAAAACCCTGAAAATATATGTATAAGGCATGGGCATGTGTCTACATGATATTCAAAGTATCACTTGACATGATTCCATAACCACTGCTCTATTCTATCCAATCACTGGTACTAATTAAGGTCTTATAAAAAGGTTATTAATTTGGATGTAGTATGCAACAGCGATGTATAGAATGTAGATGGTTCACTGGGTGAACCAATTGGCATTCTTGTATCTGACAGGGTCGTTAACTCGACACCTCATCAGAAAAAACATCACAATGGGAACAGACAACTGTGAGAGATCCAAAAGAATGCAGCGGTCATATATTTACGGAACATAATTATGTTTTTACAGTTAAAATACTTTTTCTTTTGTTCTGTATACAGTACTCTCTGGGAAGTTTCAGGGACAGAAATGTCTGGGTACTGATTATATATTCCAAATTGTAGGACTGAGATCCAAACTCAGAGAAAGAAGCCTGTGCGGCTGAACTTCTTACTATCTAATTAGAGTGTAAACCATTTCTGCTTTAGTTGAGGATCTGTACAATTGATAATGCGCAATGATAGTGGCTGGTAATGTGCTAGTATCCTGGAGTTTATAGGTGATTGCATTTCTCAGATGAAGCACAGTCCTAGACGAACTTATGAGACTGAAGTTGGCTTCTTATTCGGCCAGCTTCTTATTCACTTCTTGTTCAGGTTCCAGCTTCTTTTTCAGTTCTTGTTCAGGCTCCAGCTTCTTATTCATAAAATGAATTTAAAACAATCAAATCTAGTTATAAAAACGTGAACATTGTAGAAACCAAAATAACATCGCTTACACACATTTCAATTTTATTTTGGTTTGCCCAGCAAGATTTTGGGCAATAGGGTGGCATAGTGGGCACACATTTTTACATTTTAAATAGGTGTAGTTTTGCAAAAAATGGAGTTAAATGAAGTTGGGCAACAAATTTAACACTTGGCATCAACAGAGGGTGGTTACTTACATGTGACCCACTTTCATTTTGTATTGCATAGCAACCAGATGGCAAAGTGGGCATGGACACCAAATTTGACCATTTTCACTACTTAGCTGTAGTTTTAAAAAGGGTTAAATGTCCTTGGGCACTAAATTTGACATTTTGAATCAACAGAGGGTGGTCAATAACATGTGACCCACATTCATTTTGCATTGCCCAACAAAGTTTTGGGCATGAAATTGAGTGTCAAAGTGGGCACAGACACTAAAATTGATCATTCTGACTAAGTAACTGTAGTTTTGCAAGGGTTAAATGGCATTGGGCAACAAGCTTGACATTTAAAATCAACAGAGAGTAGTCTCCTACATATGACCCATATACATTTTGCATTGCCCAACAAGGTTTTGGGCATGAAACAAGGTGGCAAAGTGGGCACAGGAACCAAATTTGACTATTTTGAATAAGTAGCTATAGTTCTGCAAGGGTTAACTAGCCTCGGGCAACAAATTTTATACTTGGAATCAACAAAGGGTGGATAATAACATGAAATCGAATGGCAAAGTGGGTACACATAATTGACAATTTTTAATAAGTAGCTGTAATTTTGCAAGGGTTAAATGGCCTTGGGCAACAAATTTGACAAGTGGAATTAACAGATTGTGGCCACTTACATGTGACCCATATGCTTTTTGCATTACTCAACGAGGTTTTAAGCATACAACAGTGTGACAAATCTGGCACAGACACCTATTTTGACCATTTTGAATAAGTAGCTGTAGTTTTGCAAGGGATAAATGTCTTTGGGCAACAAATTAGACTCTTAAAATCAACATAATGTGGTAAATTACATATGACCCATACATTTTGCATTGCCTAACAAGGTTTTGGGCATGAAATAGGGTGGCAAAAATCAACGGAGGGTTGTCACTTACCAAGTGTCAAATTTGCTGCCCAAGACCATATAACCCTTGCAAAACTAATGCTACTTATTCAAAAGGATCAACTATGTTGTCTTTGTCAACTTTGCCACCCTATTTCATGCCCAAAATCTTGTTGGGCAATGCAAAATTTATGTGGGTCATATGTAATTAACCACCCTCTGTTTATTCCATGTATCAAATTTGTTGCCCAATGCCATTTAACACTTGCAAAACTACATTTACTTATTTAGAATGTTCAAATATGTATACCCACTTTGCCACCCTATTTTATGCCCAAAATCTTGCTGAGCAAATCAAAATAAAATTTAAATGTGTGTAAGAGATAAAGTTTCTTGTTTCTACAATGTTCATGTTTTTATAACTAGATTTGATTGTTTTAAACTAACATATTATGAATAAGAAGCTGAAGCCTGAATAAGAAGTGAATAAGAAGCTGGCTGAATAAGAAGCCAACTTCAGTCTCGTGACGAACTTCTACTTTTCCAGCTTACTGTACATCCTATGAGATTTCATCAGAGATTGCTCAAGCGCCCCCTGCCTGAAGCAAGCATTAACGTTCCCTAAATCCCAGCCTCCCAGTAGAAATCCTATAATGCATCTCTACAGCCTGGTCTGGTACCTTGCTTTCCCCTCCTTCTTATTGCTTTATCCTTAGAAGACTTATCCTATGCCGAAGTAAGAGGACTCAGCATTATCTTTTTCCACTTCAAGCCCTGCTGTTCTGCCTGCCTCCTCATACCTCCTCCTAAGCCTGTTCCTCCCCCTCCTGAATGAGTTGGAGGTGCTCTGAGTTTTGCTGCTACCTCCAGAATTGGATCTCCATTCGTATATAGAGCTCTTCCCCAGACTGCTGCACCAAGTAGCAATGAAGATGCCTGGATGTTAGCTCATTCTTCAGTTGGTAAGCTCATGCACATTTCCAAAATATAGTCAGAGCTTTAAGTAAATAATATCTTCATTCACATCACTTGATAATGGTACTTTAATCTGTGTCACATGTCCTTTAATGGGCAGTGCACCTTTCCTGGTAAAGGTAAGAAGAGTGACAACTGTAATGCTGAATGAAGATATCCTTTAACAGTGTAGAGCTGCTCAACTTCAAACCTTTAAATGCTGAAGGAAAAATCATCATAGATTAATAGCAATGTCATAAAGACAATGTTCATAATCTTCATAAGTATCTTTAGCCATGAATACATTATTTCACATCAACCTCCGTTATCCAATGCCTAAAGGAGGGAAGTTTTTGTTAGGATTATATTTCTGCTGTAGTTGATATAATTGCAAATCTAAAGGGGCTATTTATCTTTCTTTTTATAAGTAATGATCTAGGAAACAAGACAGTATTGTATTTTTATAATGCTACCCAAAAATATGGTCCCTAAGTTAAACTCTCCTTTGCTTATCCTTTGTCTACTAATTGCTGGAAAGAAATATTAAACCTCATAAATTCAATATTGGACACAAGGGGTCTTTACAGAGCTATTAAGACCATGTAATGCATTATTGTAGGATTATTAATGAAATGTGCACTTCTTCCACACACATGGTCTACAAGTATATATTTTTTTTGTTTAGATTATTGTGCACCATCAATATAACTGTGAGCTTGGTGGTACACCTGCACTATGTCAGAAAACACAGGTCTATGTCAGTAAGCATAAAAACTGGGTCCAATATAAAAGTATAAACTCTGTACTGTACATTTTCATTATTACAGGGATATTTTTTACAATATTTACAGACAAAAGTATGGTTATTTAAAATGTTTTAATGTATACATCAAATAGCTGAAAGGGGTCCAAATTAATTGTAGCTGCTGTACGTTATTAAATTGTTAGTCTATAATGCCACCTAGCGGACACAGAGAGCATTGCAGAGCTACTATTGCTTAATTAAAAGTAAACATTAAAAATGCTACATTTTGGGCTGAACATAGGACAAACTTTGTTTTCATTTTTTCATATTTGAAATATTATTAATGTTTATTTATATTGTGCCACTCGGTATCCGCAGCGTCATACAAAGGCAATAGTTACAACACAATTAGCAGAAAGGGTATAAATAACTTGGATCAAATAAGCAATAGTTATGATATACAATTTATGATATACCATTAGATCTATACTGCAAAAGCTACATACAAATATTTTTGTACAAATGATCATGCTTTACTTTAATTTACACTCCATGGTTCAGTCTTTTTGGTGACCTGTCTAACTCTAGAGGTTAAAAAGTAAAAAAAAAAAAAAGAAAAATGAATAGGTTACTGAGTTTTGGTTTCACAGACAGGTCAGGAATGTTTCACCCTGTATTGAAATTAAGAGAGGAAAGTTACACCTGGTCAAAACCATGTTGATTTCAGGAATAGTCAAGTTAATCGTATTCTTTGTATGCAGGGATATATCTTTGAATTGCTTACTGCACACAGATAGTGACCAGCTTTATTATTACACTGTTATTTAGACTTGGCATAGGAAACATCACCTATCAACAGATGAAATATGACTCCCCTAAAATCAACATAGCCCATGAGTAACTTTCCTCCCTTGATTTCTTAAGTCTGGATCCAGCCCCATGTCCTTAGCTTCTTTCCAGTCACTTAGTAGAAGAAAAATCATTTGCCAGTCTCACATGTAAAGCTACCCGTATGTTCTCCTCCATGCTTGTGATTAGCAGAAAAGTAGAAGAAATGGGATTGCATATCAGAAAGAATATGACTATGTTGTCCATTATTCAATAATAATAATCATATATTTGTATTATCTGTAAATGCTTTCTTCTTACTTGTGCTAATTTTTTTTTTTTTTTTAGAAAAAAACATTTGGAAAGAATGGATTACCTACATCTAGTACTCCTCACATTCTCTGTTCTAATGTCTAACATTAGCAAGGGAGAGGATGCAAGACAGTCTGAGTTCCACTGGCATACCAAGAACATACCTCAGATTATTAGTTCAGATGTTGTCCACTTAAACACGCCTATATTCAAAGCAGAACCAAATCTGGAACTCCACGGGACCTGTGGAATTGAATGTCAGAAGAATTTGCCACCGCCTTCTCTTAGTGACCTTGAAAACTATCTTTCCTATGAAACTATTTTTGACAATGGCACACGCACCATGACAAAAGTAAAGGTTCAGACTTGGCTTCCTGGAAGTTTAAATCAGAGTAATGTGTCAGAAAAACAAACGTTGCGCAGAAAGAGACAGGTTTATGGCACAGACAGCAGGTTCAGCATATCCGACAAGTATTTCATGACCAACTATCCATTTAGTACCGCTGTTAAGTTGTCTTCTGGATGCAGCGGTATTCTTGTTTCACCAAAACATGTTTTAACCGCTGCCCATTGTGTACATGATGGCACAGATTATGTTAAAAATGCCAATAAAATAAAGGTTGGACTCCTTAAAATTAGAACAAAGAGGGGTGGCAAGAAACGCAAAGGATCAAAGAAAAACAGAGAAAGTACCCCCATCGATGATGATTCTCCAAGGAAGGATGGCAAAAAACAAAAGAGGAAATCAGTGCAGAAAAGGTCTGCATCAGAAGATATAGCACAGAAAGGGACGAGCTCTGGTAATGAGAAGAATTCCATGGCTGGAAAACCTTCCTTCCAATGGACAAGAGTGAAAGCTATTCAAATTCCCAAAGGATGGTTCAAGGAGGTATCAAACAATATGACTCTAGACTATGACTATGCTGTTCTGGAACTAAAGCGACCACAGAGAAAGAAAAAGTACATGGAATTTGGAATTAGTCCTGAGATTGAAAAGATGCCAGGAAGTAGAGTGCATTTCTCTGGGTTTGATGATGACAGAGCAGGACAACTGGTGTACAGATTCTGCAGTGTTTCAGTGGAATCTAATGAATTGTTTTATCAGTATTGTGATGCAGAGCCTGGCTCTAGTGGCTCTGGTATTTACATTCGTCTTAAAGAGCCAAACAAGAAAAAATGGAAGAGAAAAATTATTGCCATCTACTCAGGGCACCAGTGGGTGGATGTTGGTACTGAACAACAGGATTATAATGTAGCCGTAAGAATTACTCCACTCAAATATGCTCAGATATGTCTCTGGATACATGGGAACAGTGCGGAGTGTTCTCAAGGTTGAACATGATTGAATCAATCAATGTCTTATATCCAAAGTTGATGGACACGGGTTAAAGAAAATTG
>WWET01000373.1:557010-572948 GCA_011038615.1 Limnodynastes dumerilii
GAATGCTCTTTCAGCTTGGTGTTCACCCTCATGGCACATGTTAGAGGTATAAGTGAATGTACATAAAGTATGACTATGTTGGTGAAATCCAGTGTTATTGCTACTATCAAATACTTTGGCTTGCTGTTGTGAATTTTTTTTATTGTAACATTTTGGCCCTGATCCAGATTTTTGAAAAAGTAATTGATGGTTTAATTAACTTGTATAGGTTTTAAAACATGTGTAAGGATGTATTTATACTAAAAAGAGGGCCATTTATTCAATAAAAAATACAATTCGTTTTACACTTACACCAGCTCTGGACTGGTGTAAAATTTGAACTACACTGCCCCATTTGTAAATTAAATATAGTGAAACTCCCATTTGCGTTAGCACAAAGCCAACGAATGCAGCAGCGCACCCATCTTTCTGTTCTCGCTCCCATTCTGTACATGCACATAGCGATTTCCCACTGCGCTTCCACCTAAAATATAGCTCTGGATCAGGTCCTTTGACTTATATCACACAACAACATTTTTTAATGATTACCATATTAATACATTATTACAAGGTTGACAGAGGACTTATGCAGCTCTTGAGTATTTGATCCTCTCTTAAACTATCATTTCATGGTTTCACACTTCCGTTATTGTCCACACATCATGGCATCATCATACCACATTACAATTAATAATGGTAGCCAAAGATGCATTCAAATAGCAGATAAAACGGGACTGTCCCAATATTATGTGTACATGTATAAGAAACCACAATGACAGATTGCTTGGATCTTTATTAAACATGATGGTATTTATGGTTAGGAAATTACTACACATGATTGCTTTGGCCTGTATGAGACACTGCTCAACTTAACTTATAGCCATACCTGAAATTACATGGCCCTGAAATTTGTACCCTTTGGCCAAAGATGTGTATGGTGAAATCCTGCTAGAATCGCTATGTATGGTTAAAAAAAGAAAGAAAAAAAAACCTTCTGGAGTTAAGGTTAATAAAGTTTTTTTTGTTTTTTTGTTTATCTCCGCCATTTGTCGCTTGAACAAATAGTACTGGTAATGCAGTCTTGTTCAGGCCCACAAAATGGCTGCCTCATCCATGTAACTTTGACATGTCGCTGCAAGTATTGTGAGGTAAATTTCATATTCTAATCTGTGCTAAACAAAACATATGTTTTGTTGCTTTGGATTGTAATAGTCATTTATGAATTTCAATGCGTAACAAGTGATGCTATTTAATTTTGTAATACATTACTTTTATGCTAGCAATGCACTAAATTAAAGTTTATGCTTTTTCATTTTAAATTGTTTGCTATTAAAAATGTCAGTAGAGTACTAGGAGAGCGAGAAGAACAGAGACATTTTTTGTTTTAGACAACCACCTGTGTACATGGGCCCGGATTCACAACCCCGTATGTATTGCACATAGGTCCTTAATTTGCCAGTAGTAGCTACTACGCATGCTACGTATCGTTTCGTTTTGTAGTTTGCGTATATGTGGTCTGAAAGACCGCGTATACACAATCTACTAAACGATACATAGATTACGTAAAATAGTTACTGCGCATGTGTAGTAGCTACTATTGGCAAATAAAGGACGTATGTGTAATATGTCTGGGGTTGTGAATCCGGGTCAAATACTGTAAATGGAATATACATTTTACAGATGTTATAGGCATTGCAAGCTTTTGGCACAAGATATTTCCATTATTAATCAAATGGTTTCTTAGGTGTCCTGACGTTATCCATAATGAGAATAGTAATTCTAACACTGAAAAAAAAGCTATACCCATGTCTGACTCAAGAGCTATACATTGCAAAATATGATAGTTATTACTGTAGAGATGTGACATGATTGCTGTGGCCAATAGTGGCGTGGTTACTTATAAAATAAAAATTCCTAAAACAAGTAATCCACAAAATTATAGATTAGTAAACATGAAAACGCTTAATTCTCAAGGGTAAAAGGTTTTTAATGGAGAGGACATATGGTATAAACATCAAATCTTTAAAGAAAAAGTAAGATTGTAAACATTTTTACCTGCCTAAAATATAATCACATGTTGCTTTTCTATACCAACAACACTTTAATGGCAATGAAAGAATACCAAAATAATGTAAAACAGATTAAAATCATCAATGTCAACATTTCTAAATACGGTAAATTGTATGCTATTCTGCTGCAATAACATATACAGCAGCAGAAGCAAGTTTGGAAAGCAAGTTGGTAAAGACGGTATGAATCCATTTTGGCAGAAAGATAAAGCATTTACAGGTCAGATGGTTTCATATTTGTATCATGCAATATAATCTGTATTACTCATGCTTTAGATTTGGCTCAGTTATTCAAGGGCAATTACTTCACTTGCGATATTTCGTAGATATTTTTTGCTCTAAAACTGAAAGATAAACACACTGTGATATTAAAAAAAAAAAATTACACCCAATCACTTGCTAAATGTATGTGACATTCCTTGGCGTTGTCCTTTCACCTTTTCAAACAAGGCATATTTACAAAGCCAGAAACGTCAGCACCACAGGTCTGCTAGTGAGCCATTAAAAATTTACCAGTATTGCCGCCCAATGCAGCAAAGTGTGTGAATGAGAAGTGTACTCTGTCCAAATGCTGGGCCATACACTGCAGATGTTCTGAGCTGAACTCTCTGATGTCCAGAGCAACAGATGGACACCACACAATGTACAATATCTTCTCCCATCCTGGTAGAATAAGCACATTTCTCAGGTAAGATGATAAATACAATCATTAACAAACACTGAAGGATCACGATATTTAGAAAAACATAATCATGTTCATACACTGAAGGATCAGCATAGTTTGATATCGGCCATATTATCGCACAATGTATTGTCAGCATACTGTAGACTCACTAGTGCTGCAAATGATATTCAAATTTTGGCATTTTTTTTTCAAATTCTTTCACAGCTTTTGAGTATTCATTCTTATTAGTTATAATGGGCCACACAGTTTCCGCAGCGCCTTAGAGTGTAACAGAGTGCATAACAAAAGTGCTAAGCAATGAACAAAGTGCATAAAAAAAGTGCAAGAGAAAGTAGCAAACAAGGAATAAAATGAAACCAAGAATATAGTAAAACATGGTAAAGCACGAACTTTGAGGGCAAGAGCAGCTAGGAATGAATTACGTTTGGTAAAGGCCATGCTTTAAACTTTGTATGCAGGTAAACAGTCTGATGGAGAAGGGCAGAGAGTTCCAGGAGGCAAGGAGACAATCAGAAGTTGACAAAAGTAAGTGTGTAATGGATTTAAGTCTAAGGGACTTCAAAGAAAGGGTGAGAATTTTGAAAAGATGAACTTTAGTATTTGAGCTGAAACAGATCTGGTAATAGATGTAAAATTGTTGGCAGCTCAGAGTTTTAAGTAGTATTACATTTTAAATATGAAATAATGTTTTATCTAAGGATCTAAGTTTCCTTTCAGCACTAAACACATTTATAAACAGTCATAAGACAAATACAGCCTTACATATAGTACTGAATTTAAAAACAAAAATAGACTGAAACATTGGTTTGCATTTGCTTCTGTTCAAGGTGTTTATTGCATCTTACAGGGCATACATGCACTGGGTATTTAAACCAAGATACAAAGGATTTTTTTTTTTTTTTATTTTAAGTATTTTTTTATCCCCATTTAGAGTATGTTATCCCCACAGTAAATTCAGATACAACCATCGATTAAATAATTAAATTCAGAGATTTACAACAGGTGAACATCTTCTCTTTCCAACAATAACTTCTACAAACAGCTGCCAAGCCACTCATAACACTGATCAACAGTGATCTTATTTGTATGCACCAAAACCTTAAGCCAAGCCGTCAGCACAAGACGGGACAAGTGTGTGATTGGAAAATTAAACGTGCACAATATGTACAAGAAAGGCCAGACCTTGCTGATCTGCACAGACACAAACAGTACAAAAACTACTCACAGAGAGCTCAAAAAAAAACAAGACAAATGCTAAAATAAACACAAATCAAGAAGAAGAAAAAAAAAAAAAGAATTTACAATAAAACTCAACAATATAAAATAAAAATATATATTAAATAGTATGATCTGACAATAGTCCATCCACGTAACCTAGGAGCCCTGCTGTAACAACAATGAAGTTATTTTAGTGCATTTTGCGAATCGGACCAGTCTGCTAGTTTTGATGCAAAAACTGAAAATAAATAAAATATATATATATATTATATTTAAAAACCAAAAAAATCTAACATATTTCTGATATGATTTTTCTCTATAGAAGTGCATAACTATATACGTGGAGGAAGATTTTTCTTTCATATTTCTTTAACTTACAAATCATTTTAAACATATAAAGTACCACAAAAACAAACAGTATTTTTTTTCCACAATGAATAGTCCTGCGGGATGTTCATACGCACACACTGGCGCACGCACACACAAAACATAGGTTTGTATTGGAGTGTATTCTGGTGTCAGTAGTTGATAGAAGAAACAGGGGATGCCCAAACATTATAACATTCAAAAAACACAGACACATTGTTCCAAATTGCTCAGCACACAAGAGATGCATATATTCAACCCTGTCTCTAGGACCAGAGAAGCCATAGATGGCATGGAAAAGCTACACCCACTCATGAAAAACTGGTTACAGAAAACCCAAATACACAGAAAGGGGAAAAAAACATGATATATAGTAGCGGGTAACTGCTAGGGTAATACACAATTCTAATGTTTACTTTCACAGCTGTGCTACACATTTCAGAAGAGAGAAATCTAAGCACTGGGTTTGGTACTGGTGGCTCACTTAGAAACTCTGAGCAGCAATCTGTTCTTCATAGGCTCCAGATTCACATGTTTATGTCACAAAACAGCATCTGCGGAGAAAAATAAGGTGACATTTTAAAATCGCACTATAAAACGTATTAATTAATGATATGATACTTATTAAGTTAATAAAGATTTTAGTAATCTTTTCTTGATCTGAATTATCTATGGCATGTCTCCTGCCTATCTTGCTTTGTCAATGAATCCTATAGCAGGGGATTATGGGTGATCCTCCAGTCACTGGTCTGAGACTTGGCCGATTTCCCAGGTATTATTGTAACAAATCTGGTGTAGAATAAACTACAAATTAGAACCTATTAATGTGGTTTCCTTTACGTCTCCATGGCAGCACACACAATGGGTAATTGTTATCTGATTGGACACCTAGGGTACATAAATGTAACTTCCCCTTCCTTTTGGGTCTTCTTACTCAATCAGCTCGAATAAAACACAACAATTAGTAATCACAATATATGGTGGAAATCTGTGTGCTGCCATGGAGGAGTAAAAGATACCACATTAACAGGTATTAAACAGTAGTTTCCTCTGCCTCTACATATACATACATACATATATTTATTTTTTGCTACAGAGAAGACTCTCCTCCTCCTAAATCTCGCATCTGCTGATGCTTCTATATCTAATCTATAATGTTTAGCAAAAGTGTGGACCAATGACCATCCCGCACCTTTACAGAGCTCCTCAATGGATGCAGATTCTTTTTCTGCCCATGATGCAGACATGGCCCTTGAGGAATGTGCCTTCAGGTTCTTTGGCGGTTCGATCGCCCTTTGTAAGCTTCTATAATGCAGTTTTTAATCCATCTGGCAATTGATCATTTGAGGCTCCAGACCCTTTTCTATTACCTTCTGTTAATATGAACATTTGTTTTGTGTTTCTCAATTGAGTCGTTCTCTTCCAAATACATTTTTAATGCTCTTACAAGAGCAGAGTATGTAGTCTCTCTTGATTACATTTTTGGAATCGGGACACAAAGAAAGAAGAGAGATCTTGATTTAAATGGAATCTGGAAACTACTTAGGATTCGTGCACAGTACCAGCTTATCCACATAAAAGTTTAAGTACGGTTGATCAGTCCATAAGGCCTGAAGCTCCGAAACTCATATGGCAGATGTGATAGCCACCAGAAAAACCACTTTCAATGTAAGAAACTTCAATGAGACTTACTGTAACGACTCATAAGGTTGCCCCGTAAGCGACCTCTAAAAACAGGTTTGACTTTATTAGCTGTTTGCACAAATCTACTAACATATCTATTTTTAGCAGGTGTAGCTTAGCGGTTTTCTACCAGACAATTCTGAATTGGCTTAGTCTTTAATTGCTCCTGCTCGAGGAACAGCAACTGAAGATCCCCAGGACGAATCTGCAGTGGCGAGAGGGGAGTATTTCTCCAAATTCAACCCTTATCCTAATGTTCACCATAACCCTCCCTTCCCCGCAGCCTGACCCTGACCCTCCCTTTCCTGCAGCCTGACCCTAAGACTCCTTATGTACACTCACCTGTCCTTGTACACCCGCAGCGGGTCTGGGGTGGCGATTTCGGAAATAATGAATGGGTAAGTACACTTACCTATTCATTAGTCAAACTTTCTAATTAGTAATATTTTTTAAATAGAGACAGCTGAAAATGAGCTTTCAGCTGTCTGTATTCCGAAAATAGAATTTTCTTTGCGGAGAACGCGTCCCAATTCTAGCTATGCCCATATCTAACAATGCAGATATTTGAACTTTGATGTAACTTGTGGTTAGATCTTTCTCTAAACCAGAATGCAAGAAATCTAATAAGGAGGATATTTCTATATGCGACACCTGCATATCTTTACACCAATGGACCTATTTTTTCCAGATCCATTAGTAAGTCAAGGATGTAGATATTGTTTTTCTTGCTTTTAACAGGGTGTCAATTACTCTTTTAGAGAACCCCTTAGTTTCTAGCACTCTAGTTTCAATGAGCAGGCCACCAGCCTCCACCATTGTGGGTCTGGGTTGTACACAGACCCTTGTTTTAACAGGCTCTTTGATACTGGCAACCTCCATGGTCTGTCTGCTAGAAGTTGCAGTGCTTTCTGAAACCAAGGTCTTCTTGGCCAATAAGGTATAATGGTGATTACCCATGTGTTCTCCTGTTCAATTTTCCTGAGAAGTCTCTGAATGAGAGGAATTGGGGGAAAACATTTCAGTTAAAAATTCCATCTGGTTACTAAGGTATCTGTTCCCAAGGCTCTTGGATCTCGATATCTTGAAAAGTAGTTTCTCACTTTTGTTTTGTTCCATGTTGCCATCATATCTACCATAGGGGTAACCCATCTCCATGAGACTTTAATAAATTTCTCTGCCCATTCCAGCACTTTCCTCGCTCCTCTCATTATTTCCTTACTTTTTGTGCTGCCTTGCTTGTTCAAGTATGCCACTACGGCCTAGTTATCGGACATTATATATACATTCTTGCCTATAGCTTGTGATGAAAAAAACCTGCAGGCATGAAAATCTACCCTTTTACGGTGGAGTGCATTCTCCAAACATTTTCTTTTAGTCCTAACACCTCCATGCAGCCCTTTGTTGGAATCCATGATCTTTTTTGCTGTTATTTGAAACACTTCGTCTTAATTTAGCAATAACCACAATAAGGATTTTCGTAAATGTCGTTGGGGAAGTTGCTAACCCAAAGCGTAGGGTTCTGAACTGGTAATGATCTCAGAATACTTGAAATCTCAGATAGTTCAGGTGATCTTTACATATGGGTACATGTAAATGTGTGTCCTTTAAGTCTATTGTTATTAAATAATGTTGCCGATTTATTCCTGCTATTATAGACTTTATAAAAATACAGCCTTTCAAGATGGAATTGCTTAACTTGTTTAATCTCCTGAGGCCTAGTATGGTCCTGAATCCTCCTGTGTTCACCACAAAAAACCTTGAATAGAATACACAGGATTTCTTCTTGTGTGGTACCTTTGTTACTACTTTCTGTTGCAACATCAGTAACAAACTTTCTCTAAAAACAAAACATTCTCCTTTGTCTAGGGGAGTAGGAGACTCCAGGAAAAAATATATTGGGAGGACTAGAAACTTTATCTTGTAAGTCCACAATCTCTCTCACCCATCTGTGAGAAAGCCTTCCACTGCCTGTGGCCTCCAAATGCATTGCCTTGGCGTCACTGAGAGAGGCTCTCAAGAGTGGACCTAATGTCACTTCCTCTTTGGGCGTGAATTAAAGCGTAGAGACGCCCACTGGATACTTGTATAGCCTATATATAGCCTATATGTCCTAGCTTCCTTATAACCTGCCGGATTAGATCTAAAAGGTCTGGCTGCTGAACTTTTCTTCTGAACGTAGTCTTTTGGTAAATAATGGAACTTACCAAGAAGGAGCTTAAAATTAAAAGAGGAAAGTTACTTTTGGGTAAACCATGTTGGTTGCAGAGGAGTCATATTTCCTCTGTTGCAAAGTTGAGAGGTGATGTTTCCTAGCCTAAGTCTAAATAACAGTGTGATAGTAAAGCTGGTCAGTATCTGTGTGCAGTAAGCAATTCAAAGGTATATCCCTGCATGCAAAGAATACAATTAACATGACTCTCCCTGCAATCAACATGGTTTTGCCCAGGTGCAACTTTTCCCTCTTAATTTCAAGCTCTTTCTTAAGTCTGAATCAGACCCTTTGGGATCATCTCATAAAACTTCTTTCCAAGTAGATTGTCATCCTGGAAAGGACGAGTCAATAGTTTTCCCTTAGTTTTTCACCATTCAAGGTTTCGCTGCCAGCCTAACTGAATCTAGGGATGCTTAACAGATGAATTTGACTGCAAGCCGCATATTCTGTACATGTTTAAGCGATTTTGACCTTTTTACTCCATCCAATATGTTATTTTCAAGATTGTCGCACCACCCTCTCAATAATCTGGCTGTGGCAGCTGCTGGTTTCAGGGGATCAGGTTTCAGGGATATCTACATGGGATACACAAACCCCCATACCAAGTTCTCCTATATTTAGCAGCACCCACCTCTAGTTTTACCAATAACTTATCATTATCAAGCATTTTTAGTGTGATTTTAATGGATGTGTGATGGTATGGGCAGTGTCATAGTATGGCAATGTGATATTAATAAATAGGATGGGCAGTGGTATGGGCAGTGTGATAATATGGGTATTGTGACTGCTAGTATGGAAGTGTGATCATGATAATTAGGATGAGCAGCGGGATAGATGGTATGGGCAATATGTGAGATTGTGACTTAATATGTTATATTGTGTCTTAATATTAATAGACATCCTAATTGGCTGTACAAAGCGATATTCTGACCTCGTATCTCATGTATTCTCTGATTATATTATATAACTCCTGATAGAGGTGCAACCGTCTATACACTGCATCACCAGTGAAATAATGTCAACCCTAAAGTGCTCCAGTGGTTTACTGAAAACAACCCTTTTAGAATGGGCCATCAGTTATAGGCCACTGCTGCGGGCTTACCCCCCAGGCTAAAATTTGCCAGCCAGCCCCTGACTGGTGGCCACAGTCCACCCAGCTATTAGAGTCAATTTGATAACAATAAATAAAATAATTGATAAAATGAATTGCACAGTTGAACACGAGACTCAAAGCGTGTTCATGTGCAGTCTGTTTGACCACTTTGCAGAAGTCTGTGTTTTTCCAATGTGTCTAAAACTAAACTTGTATTCATTAAATCTCACAGCACACTGAGCCGTTTCTCATAATGAGGCTGATTCAGAGTTTGTGAGTAAGGGCAAAGCAGGTGTAAGTGTACAGCTCGGCTAAACCATTTAGTAATTTAAGGGGTGCAAATTAATTTGAATTATTTTACATGCAGGGAAAAAAATACTTTTGTACATAGAAGCCAAATACTGCAGAGTTTTATATTTAGTCTATAAAATAGAGTTAAGCTAAGAAACTTCACCTCTCAATTCTGATTCTACTTTCACAATTTAAATGTGCCTTCCCTGGCAGTTCAACATGGTATTGCTCAGCTCTACATTTGCACCTAAAAAAAAGGGTGTAAGTGCAGTTCTGGATCATCCCCCCATGTCTCTACTGAAACTTGACATTAAAACCCTTATATACTCCTGACACTTATTTTCAAGATAATTTATTTTGATTGGACCGGATTCACAAAACCGCATTTTTTTTTTACTTGCCTAGTTATCAGTTTTTAGTTACTACGCATGCGTAGTAACTATTTTTCGCTATCTACGTAGCGTTTCCTTACGTAGATTGCATACATGTGGTCCTTAAAGAACGAATGGGCGCAATATACGCAACAAAATGCTACGTAGATAGCGTAAAATAGTTACTACGCATGCGTTGTAACTAAAAACGGATAACTAGATACGCAAGTAAAAAAAAAAGGCGGTGTTGTGAATCCGGTCCATTATCTTCAGCACCACGGATACCCCTTATGTCTATCTACATCATTTTGTGACTGGATTACTGCGATCTACTCAATCAAACTCTGCAGATACAGGGGCAGTGAACTCCAAACCAGAGCATTGTTTTTTTTGAAGATTTTTTGAACTGCTTTTTTCCCCCCATTATGTTTTCCAATAAAGAGCACAATCCTAACCCAGAAGGATAGTGGGATGGCTCTATGGGTAACATACATTTTTCCTTTACCCTCAATACGTTTTTGATACATGATGGAATGGCCATTTCCATTCCGTCCTGAACACCACTGCACATCTCTTCTGTCTCCTCTTTATATCAATCTCATCTTTGGCTGCAACAACGGAGTTCAATACAAAACACCACATTCTCGCAATACATATAAACAAAACAAGATTAGCTGTAAAACATTTTGGGGCCACAAAAACAGCATCCCATGCAGACACATGCATACAACTTAATCAAGGATAAATAAGGCTACCTAGTAACTGACCATTAAAATGATTTATTGGGCTGATGGAAGAGACAGGTTTTACAAGAAGTCCTTGATGTTGAGATCTGCTAAAGGATCCTTTGTTGGTGGTTTTTTGGGGCTCTGTGAAGCAGGAGTCATACTTGGAGATAGCTGTAAACCACAAAGCAAAAGGTGGAAGTTGAAATACCAACCATAGTGTACCATATAATACAAAAAATAAAACCATCTCAAATAAACACTATGGGCCTGATTCAGACTTAAGAAGGTGGCTAAAATAAGAGAGAAAAGTCACTCCTGGGCTAAACCATGTTGAATGCAGTGGAGTCATATTTCATCTGTTGCAAACAGTATCAGAGTTGAGATGTGGCGTTTCCCAGCCCAAGTTTAAATAACAGTGTAATAGTAAAGCTGGTCAGTATCTGTGTGCAGTAAGCAATTCAAAGATATATCCCTGCATGCAAAAAATACAATTTACTTGACTCCCCCTGCAATTAGCATGGTTTAGCCCAGGAGTGACTTTCCTCTCTTATTTCAAGCACCTTCTTAAGTCTGAATCCGGCCCTATACTACTGCAAAATGTAAAAAAAAAAAAACAAAATCTAGAATCTTACTGGGGCACCAGGAACAGAAGCTCCACCAAACGACGGCCTTATCATAGGCTGGGAATACATCATTGGCTGTTGTGGCATCATTGAAACCCCTGTTCCAGATGAAGGCTAGTTAAAAGCATAAAAAACATGAATGTCCAGATTCCTATTTTAGGAATTAGACAGTTGAGGTTGCTACATAAAATACAAGTTTGCGTTTAACAGTTAAAGGAAAGCTACAAGGGACTGTAAGGAGATATTTTCACTATACTTCTACAGAAGGAGCTCTGACAATCTATGGACTAAGTCTAATGAGTAATAAAAAGAAGAATATTAATAGTTTTACTCTTTCCTACTGACCATGTGTAAATGTAATTAGCACACTTACTAAACCAAATCCCGCTGTTGGCTGTGCACTTGGAGCAGCACTTGCTACTGGGGGTCCTGCAGCGGCAGGAGGAACAGTTCCCTGCTAAGAAAACCAAAATAATGTCACTTGAATTTAACAGTGATATATATTAAACAATCCATATTTTAGAGGAGGATAGCAGAGAAATAAAACCTAATTCATTTCAGTTCCAGATTGTGCCACGCATATATATTTTACTAATACCTCTAAGCCATTACATACTAGACAAATTCCTGCAATGCAGACCCTACTAATTACTTAACATTTTTAATGTGTAGGAGTTTACTTCACATGGTGATTGTAGGTGTGACGTGAACAATAACGGCAACCATTAAAATCTTTAAGGACACTTAAGCCATAAGCAATATGCATTTTTGCCAGGATATTTAGAAATTCTCTAGCATTTATGAAGCAGAAAGAACATTATTAGATTATATATTTTATGTAAAATAATATAATAAAGGCCCGGATCCAGAACTAATAAAGAGAGCGGGCTTGCATACACAACTTACACAAGTCAGCTCTGTACAGGTACTGTGCATGCGCAGTACCTATACTTCCGCAATGGAGCGTTGCCACCCGATGCTGCATTCTGTGTGGAAATCAGCCTCCAGGGGGCTGGTCCATTAACCATGCATATGAAAAACGCATGGTGGCTGTGATTTGCCATTTAAATCGTACAGCAAGGGCTGGATTTAGCCCTTCTGTACGATCCTAAATTCTGCATGCATGCTGAATATTTAAAGTCATGGATCCACTATCTGCATGTAGGAGAGCAGGGGGAATGCCCAGTTCTTCAATGTGCAATATTGTGGATCATAAATAAAAGCTGGATCAGGCCCAAAATCATGTAGCAATGGTAAAATACAAAAAAACGACATTACCAGAGGAGCAGTTGATGAACCACCTGATGCCCATGTGGCTGGGGCTACCTTTGGTTGCCAGTTGGCACCTCCTGTTAGCTTTTTCTCTCCAGCATTCCATTGCATGTCTCCCCTAAATAATTCAGTTATATATCATTTAATAAGCAGCCATCAATAACCCACTATGTAAAATTAGCCTAACTACAAATATTTCTTAGTTAAACCAGCAACATCTAATTAGTAAATTCAGTATGTGCACTTATTCTGAGGTTTCAAGAAACTGGTAAAACAACAAAAAATTGTTAAAAATAAAAAAATACAAT
Source organism: Limnodynastes dumerilii (assembly GCA_011038615.1). NCBI lineage: Eukaryota > Metazoa > Chordata > Amphibia > Anura > Limnodynastidae > Limnodynastes > Limnodynastes dumerilii. Next base: position 569,909 of record WWET01000373.1, read on the forward strand.
AAAATGAGGTTTCAGCACTTCCATAACAAAAACTAAACAATACTGTTTCCAACACCTTTGGATTTAGTTGTACTGTAAAATATGCTATTTAACACAAACTGTTGATACAACCTATCACTTTACTAGTCTATTAGATGCAATGTGTTATAAAGCTCATATTAAAAAAAATCCCTCCTGTAAAGTTTTGTCTAATTTTGAGCTCCTTGGTTGGCAAATACTTACTTCTTAACAGCAGTGCTGGAAATGCCAAGATCTAAAACAAATACAATTTGAAATGATTAAACCATGCAAGTAACAATCGTGGTAACAGTCAAAGAATTTCTGGATGTCAAGATTCACAAATTAATATTTCTCTTACATCCACCTGGTTACACTGCTAACAATGAGGCACAATGGAGCTGGGTACTTGACAGTTAAAAATAAGCTCCTCCCCTCTACAACCCCTCAGACAGGGCCTGATTCCACCCCCACCCCGTGATGAACAGGATCTATTAGACATGATGGCAACATTGCAACCATCAAGCCTAATAAGTACCACAAAATTCACACACAAATGTTTAACTTTTTTATCACTCACACCAATAGGGTCAGCTTGATGTGAGTGATGTTTTTCTGGTTTCCGCAGCCAATTGCCTTTCGGAAACATTGCACATGCAATATGGTTGCTAATGCCTAATTACAAATAAAAAGTAAAAATAAAATAAATACTCCTGCAAGAAGCATAAAATACCCCCTTCTACTGCTGCACTACAGGGCGCAGCAAGCCCGGGCTGTCATGATATTGGAAATAATTGCACTTGTAGTACTCCAGACACCAGCATGCCATGGCTGCCTGGCCATGCTGGCATGTGGGAATCCCCAAGCGACAGCATGTCCTGACCCCCAGGGCAAGTTGCGGCCTGCAGTGTCCCCTGCAAAAAAAACCCACAAATAATAAAATCTTTTAATAAATACAAAAAAAAACAAAAAAACATTTAATACTTACTATCAGGAGGATCTTTATCTTTATCCGTAAGGTTCTTGTAAACTTTCAATTCATAAGAATTCTTGGGAAAAAAAAACCCCTTTGACTGCTGTAACATGTCTTGCTAGCAAAACCACCTGTCGCAGAAGGAGATTTCTATTGGCCAGGAGGTCTATATATAACCTGGGACACATGGATGGGACTTTCCCAACTGTCCCAGGTTATAAATAGACTTCACAGTCAGCAGAAATATCGGCTTGTTAGTCTGAGCTCATTTAAGAGGGCCACCACCACCAGTCTAGCTATCCAGTGTACTGCAGACGGAGGTAGCATTACTCTTAGACCTTCTCATTGCAAGCTAGGGCATCAAAACAGGGAGAAGAGAGGTGAACCTGTTCTTTAGAATGGGTAAGGCAATCTTTTTCCCTGGGTGAAGGAAATAAGTATGCCCCCCTATGCACTATATATGCAAAGAAAAAAGTTCCCTTCACGGTTCAGGTAAATCTCATACTGAGGATTCTATATCAATATTGTTATACAACAACACTTTTTACTACTTTTTTTCTTTCTGTACTTTTCCCCTTCACTATCATAAGTGGGATTATGTACTGTGGGCATTTATTGTGTGACCCTCCTTTCCCTCTTGTTCTATAATAACATACTAAAAGAGGGAAACATTATCTGGTAAAGCCCATCTATACTGTCCCCCTTTATTCTGTGGGATTGTGTACTGTGGACATTTATTGTATGTACTTATTTTCCTCACTTTTTTATAGTAACATACTAAAAGGGGGACTGTATGTCCCTAATTTTCCCCACCTTTTTCTATAACAGCATACTAAAAGGGGGAATTATTGTGTGAATCTTCTCCACAGAAGTTCAGCGCTTACTATACTATTATAGACAGGGATTCAAGTGGAAATCTGGAAGTGACAGAATGAAACTAAAGTAATAATAAAAGTGAATAGAGATTTAAAGCTTTTCAATTAAATCAATGGGAGAAGTGGTGGTATGGCATACCACCGTATAACCCCCTTACTTAGAGTCCTGATTACAGATATATACAGTACTTTATAGCTTTCCTTTTGGTATTGATAGTCGGCTGTGTACTGTGGACATTTTTTCTGTGACTCTCTTTCCCCCGTTTCACAGTATCCGACTCACCTGTTAGTCCTTTGGCTGCAAAGTTTTGAGTTTAGAGGCAACTGAGCATTCTCTCCCATAGGATCTCTTGGTAAATCACCCATGGTTAGCAGTGTCCCACAGATGGATGTAAGAGAAAAATGTATTTATTGTTACTCTCCACTAAACCCTTTTCTCTGAAGACATCTGGGGGACATCCATGGACTTTGTTATAGAGAATCGGAGTCTGAGGGGGTTGGAGAAGCGCTACAGCGGCTCATCCAGCCCATGGTTAGCAGTGTCCTCCACAGATCCGTAACTAGAAATTTCAGCTCCAGAGGCAAAAAAAAAAAATGGTGCCCCTGACCCTGAATTCCAAGCCAATTTAACCATAAATATAACTTACTGGTGCCCCCGTAAGAATTGCGCCCTGGTTCTCCAGGGGCCAGATTTACTAAACTGCGGGTTTGAAAAAGTGGAGATGTTGCCCCTAGTAACCAGATTCTAGCTGACACTCTAGTATGTAATTCAAAAGTGAGAGCTAGAATCTGATTGGTTGCTATAGGCAACATCTCCACTTTTCCAAACCCGCAGCTTAGTAAATCTGGCCCCAGATGTCTTTTCAGCGAAAAGGATTTACTGGTGAGTAACAACAAATACAATATTCCACATTAAAGGTACTCTTAGTGTAAAGACGAACTGGATTTGACTTTGAAACAAATCACTTAACGCAGTTATTTGTTTTGTTTTCTGTTTTTATTTTTTAAACTTGACCACGTACCAATAAAGTTTCAAAGACAAACCATGGCATGGTTTTAATACTCTAATCACATAACCTAATTTTTTTTATAAATTGTTATTAATGGGGTTAAAACAATTTCTAGAGCAATTAAGTTCTGATTGATATATATATATATATATATATATATATATACACATACATATACACATACA
>WWET01000373.1:586878-606389 GCA_011038615.1 Limnodynastes dumerilii
CACACACACACACACACACACACACACACACTCTCCATTTAATTTCACATTTTTTCGCAAAAGTCTTCCACATACATTAAAAAAGTTAAGAGATAGCATTTTGGAAACTACAATTTGTAAGAACATGCTAGGACTCTTCCAGATGTGAGAGGTAATTGCTCCATACTACAAGCATCCATGCAGCTTTGTTATCGTACAACGCACATTATGTAGTGAAATGTACTGTCCCCTACAAAGGTATTTAAACCAACACAACTACGTCATCAACCTTGGTATAGTATTATAAAATGAAAACACAATGGGGCTAGAGTTAGAGCAAACAAAAAGGTAAAAAAAAAAAAAAGGAAAATCTACACTAATCTTATGGACAGACTCACTGCAAAACATTGTCATTTATTTGTTTTGTATTTTCATTGACATAAGGTAAGCTGAACATACATTAGTAATGATTGTCTCTATAAAAAATTTTTTAAAAGATGTCATTGATTTATTTAATTAATTTAAACATTGTCCTAATTTTTCACATTAATAAGTCTTAGAATGAATTAGTCTTGGAATGTACAGTGTACGACACATACTCGGCTTTGCTTGTATTTAAACAGTGAACACGGACAATGTTTACATATATGGGCTAGCCAAACCTGGTACTGACTACATGTCTGGGATAAATAATTTGCTTCAGTGTACAGTTTATTCAATTACAGCTAACATGCTGGCAGTTGAAGCTAAATACTTAAGTTGGTTTTATTGGTGTCCCCAAAGGAGGTATTGGTTGGTACAATCGGTACAAATGCTGATATATTTAAAGAAAGAATACCGTATGCAATGCTCTATTCACATTAAAACATCAAAAAATACTAATGCCCACTACAACACAGAGAAGCTGGGCTTATATGGATTTACATAACAGCAATATTATTTACAGTAAGCAAAATAAAGAAATAGTGCAGAAGTTTAAGAGGGATATGCTTAAAAGGCTTCTGACGCTTTTGCGCTATTGTGCTTTAATTGAGACCCTAAAGACTTCTTCCAGATGTACATCATTAGCAGCAAAATTCCAAATGTTACCCTGAATTAGCTGAATTGCTAATACCAAAACATTTAATTGTAGTTCTCATGTGGCCTTACTAACCTCCAAAGAGATCGACCTCAGCACTGGCAGTACTAATAGCTGCAGGTACAGGAGACCCTGAAGGAGCTGTAGTGTCGCTGGAAGCAGCAGTAAGGGCACAGGGCTCAGCTGAAAATGGGTCAGAAAGCTGAGCAGCCTCTGAGATAACAGAAGTAGAAGGCACAGAGAGAGAGTCTGCGTGTAATCAGGAACAGATAGAGAGAGACAGAGGAATAACTGTAAACAGGGAAGATACAGGAACAGTCACAGAGAATGCAAAGAGAGAATATCTACTCACCCTCACCCAAAAGATCTGTCATGTGATCCATTAAGCAAGCGATTAAAAAGAAAACAAATACAAGATGTGTGATATAAGGAGAATCTTTGAGTGTTACCTGCAGAATTATGAAAAAGAAACAAAGAAAACAGGAAACTACAGTGATGCCTATCATAAAAACGTGTACACTGCTCCGATGATATGGTTGAAACACATACACAACCAAATTTTACATTAGAAAAGGACACCTAACGGTTCCCTTACAATGAGACACACAAGGCAGCAGTTTTTGGTGATTGCAATTAAAACAAAGGTTTGCTTGCTTTCAGTAAAAATCTGAATTAGTATGAAAATGGGTTATATTTCAGTAACCACAGAAGAATTAATACAATTACAAGTAATGCAGTTCATTTTGCAGGATCATAGAGAGCTGGCCATCTAAAGGAAATTGCGCTTGTTTACATTTTCATTGCTAGTCTGAATTGTAGCAATATATTTTAAAGTTCATTTGTTAAAACAAATACTTGGATAGATTATTGCAAGCATTACATTTACAATGAATGTTGACACATCAGAATGTCGACCGTTGAGTGTTGTTAGTATTTATTTTTAACATCATTTTAATTATAAGTTGTTTAAACTAGTTCTAAGTTTCCTGCTACATGCACGTATCTCCTGCTTCTATTAAAAAATATATCAAAACGTGTTTTTCTCAGATTCTGTGAAATTAGCAACAAAAAAGAAATGGAAACAGATTGGAAAAAAAAAAAAAAATTAATTTACAGAATAAAGATGAACGGGTATTAACTCAAGAGCAGCGTAAAGGAACGAGACATGGAAGAATATTGGACAGTAAATTATTGTATGGAGCATTGTGAAAATAAATATATTGAGTACCCACCTTATAATTTTAATAAATAGAATTACATATATTAATTTATTATGTTTACTGACTGAGCGCAAAAAAGAACATCACCACCAGTGTCCTCAGTTTTAATAATATTTTTCAAGAATACAAAGGTCGAGCAATAATAGAATTCAAATAAAAAAAACAAAAGTGGGAAAAAAAATATTTGCGTAATGGAGAGCATTTTTCAAAGGAAGAGGTGTAATAGAATACGAGGGCATAAATATAAACTGGAGGGTGGTGGATTCAGAGGAAATGTGCGGAAAAATTACTTCACTGAAAGGGTGATAGATAAGTGGAATAGCCTCCCATCTCAGGTGGTTGAGGCCAATACAGTAGAACAGTGTAAACATGCTTGGGATAAATAGAATGATAACCTAAGTCTGAAATTAAATTGAGGGTAAATGGGGTATAGGGTCAGTATAGTTTTAAATAAATAACTGGGCAGACTGGATGGGCCATGTGGCTCTTATCTGCCAGCACTTTATGTTTCTATGGAGATGGTATACCCCTTATGTATTATGTATATGTAAGTTGATCACAAACAGAAGCGTACAGGAAAAACCATAATTAAGTTGTGAAGATGTAGTGCACTTGTCTTGTATTTGATCACTTACCTTACCAAGTGGAACATAAGTTCTAGAGCCCTATGTCCAAAAGGGAGCATCAATTTCTTCCCAACTGGACAGAATTTTATTTAGATGCCTTAAATGTTAGCACAGTCAACATTTTTGATGCCCTCTTCAGAGAGAGTGGCACCACAAATGGGAGCAACACACCAATTTAGCATGATTGGCAGCTACACATTATCACATAGCAACAGTTACCTGGTAGTAACATCTATGCATCTAAATGAAGGCGTTTTGACCATATCCTAAACTCTAAACAATGAAAATGATTGCGTTTTATCCATCCTGATGACAAAGATATCTGAAAATGTGTGTCTGATTTACCTCCCCATGCACTGGTCACTGCAGGAGCAGCAGACTGTCCAGATGAGGTGAAATCTGGCTGTAGGTCCAGGAGATCACTGGAGGTTTTAGGTGAACTGCAAGGAAAGGAATATAGAAAACAATTAGAAAATATTATTTGTATTCATATATATTCAACAATACATTCAATCTCAGAATTTACTACACTTATTACTAATGAATGCATACAAGGATCTACAGAACCATTAGTATCAAAGGCTCAGAGATAGCTTTACCAGTAATTGCAGCTCTTGCTGCAGACTAACTTCATGAACCATGTTTTTAGCATTATTAACCAGACCCGAATTTGCTCCTTTTTACTCTTACTTTATGTTTTCATGCTTGTGTTATCGTAAAATGGCTCTTGATCAGAACACAGTCCATTAGGACTCCTATATTGTATATTACAATACACAATCATGCCCATATTTAGGCTTAACCCAGCCACCCTGTTAAAAAAGGTTATTTGTTGGAGAGAAGATTGTGTTCTGATTGGGTAGCACAGATGTGCAGAGCACAAAATAATGTATGATACAGCCACACAGAAAAGAGGAAGTCTGTATTTGTTCCAGTATCCTTTTCAGTTATACAAGACACACTTTAAATTAAACAGTCCCCAGCCGAGAAAGTCTGGGCAAAACCATGTTGATTTCAGGGGGAGTCAAATTAATGTTATTCTTTGCATGCGTTTGCTTATTGCATACAGATACTGACCAGCTTTACTTTTGCACTGTTATTTAGACTTGGGCTGGGAAACATCACCTTTCAACTCTAATACTGTTTGCAAAAGATGAAATATGACTCCCCCTGAAATCAACATAGTTTTGCCCAGGAGTAACTTTCCTCTCTTATTTATCTTATTTTCAAACTCTGAATCTGGTCCATATACACAAAAAAAAGAAAAGAAAAGAAAGACGACAACTTTACTTCTAAGCACAGGCCACAGGTAAGGATCAAACCTGCTTTGTTGTAACTCACCATACGGCTGCTGCTGCACTTGCAGTTGTAAAAAGGTCGACAGGAGGAGAGGTGTCGACACTTTTTGATGGGGTAGTGTTTGGAGATGTAACTGTAGTTGCTGGAGAAGACTAAAAGACACAAAAAACCCCCACACATTTACACTTTTGTACATAAGCTGTTCTTGTCTGTAGTAAAGCAGAATATATTAAATTGCTATCACAGCAAACCCCTATTTCTTTTTGCACATTTTACAGTAAATAAAAAAACCCAAAAACATTTATTGTATCCAGCTGGGAAAGGTCTTTTCATTAAAATACTTAGTGAGCTTTAGGCTTTAGCACTTGTTGGAACTCTGGAAAAGTGCCAATGTTTTGCTATGTTTTAACATTTATGTTGCTTATCTAAATAGAAATATTTAAATATAACTTTTATCAATAATATACTACCATGATTATACAGCAAAAAAACATTTCTTCCACCTCCAGTGAGTCAATTGGTAGCGATGTTGCATATTGAACGAAATGCTGCCTACTTTGCATACAAATTGCATGCAATTCAATCAGGGTACTTTTGGGCGCGATGTTGGACCAAAATTTGTATAAGATAGATATAACAGCGCTAAATATGTGGTATCATCGAAATACGCAAAATTATTAAACAGGATGAACTGAATATACAATAGAAAACGATGGGTTTGAATAAACACTTTTAATTACTAAAATATGCAAATAAAACAAATAAAACAATAGAACATTGCTATAATTGCACTTAAAAAATTATATTAATGAATGGGTTTGCCTGTGCCAATAGATGACTGTCTAGATCAGTCCATAGTCACTTGCTGTGATAGCTCCAATGAACCTGTGTGTCATAGATGGAATAGTCTACACGGAGTATAATGAAATGGAAGAGATAAGCCACAATTGAATTTCACAACGGGATGTGTGCACACAGTCATTTACCACATGGGATGATGTCCGGAGCGACGTTAGGAGCCCAATACTTTATGGTAATGTTCAGATAGCATGGGTCTGCCACTCATATATGCTACAATTATATGTCAAATAATTCCTAATGAAAATGTAAAATTGGATCTCATAATTAAATAAGGTCTGCAATGCGATATAACATCTTCAAAGTGCCTCCCAACATGATCACCTCCTAATCAGGTGCTGCATTAATGAATGAATCACTAATTATCAAGTAGCGCAAATATGTTTGTACACAAGATTCGGACTATGCCCATTGTGTGAACCATAAGTAATAGTAGAGTCTGATAACCTCAGCATGTCTGCTTCGTATGCAGCAATCCGGAAATCAGTATTCTAAGGATCAAAACAAGTCCTAATAAAAAGATGCAGTGAAATAATATTCCTCAATGGCCAAAAATAGTGTGTGTGACATACATGACTTTTGGAGGGTGCAGAACCCTATCCCTACATGCATTTCCTGATTCATCTTCTCAAGGCTTATGTATTTGCAACAATTACAGTCATTGGGGTAGATCCAGAATTCCACTTGTAATCCGTTTCCTAGCGTAGCGTATTTACGCAAGCGTAGCTTTACGTGTTCCAAACCCTACCTAAACTGTTAGCAGCATAACCGCTCACATCATGCTGCTAAGCACACCCATACTGTATGATTACATTGCGTAATTTCACTATACTTACGGCTATCATAATATTGGCACGCCCCTCAAACGTTTTTACGCTACTGTTACGTGAAAGGCCCTTACGCTCAGTTACGTTGTGTTACGTAGCGTAACATCTGCTGTGTGCATGCTCAGTACATACAAAAAAACGTTTTTAGGTCTCCGCCAGACGTAAATATGCCGGAAAATGTTGTTCTGGATCTGCCCCATTATTACTTATGACCTTGATGATTATCTTTGAATAGCTAATAGAAGGTGTGTTAGAGCCATATTTCTTTTATTCACTTTCTTATCTTACTTACATTTTTTATTTTATATTTCACTGTAACTATTTGTCCCATAATGTTTTAAAGATTATTAATAATGCATTGTCCTTTTATACTTAGGTAATTTGTCCTGCTCTAAGTAATCTGTGCATCACTATAGGGAGACTCTCTTTTTGTTGGTAGCATGATTCAAATTGAGATATTGAAAAATGTAATCACATAGTCACATATTATGCATAATGTTTAAGCAAGTGGGTGAAAGGATGGCAGGAGACATACAAGTTATATATACAGAGACGTGATTTTGAAAGACAGAATATGAAAAGTGAGCAGCTGAATTATATCTTTCTATTTTATTTATCCCTCAGGTTTTTTGCTTTTTATGTCTCTTTCAATAAAATAATTTTTTTCTATCCTTAATTTAGACTCCAACATATTACACAGTGCTTTACAATCAAGGAATGTTATTAAACTCTTATTTAATATATACATTACTTTTTTGTCCTGAATGCTGGGAATTAGGTCATAATCCAGCAAGTGGGTATAGCGCATTTCTGCCAATGGTTTACACAGCAATGCAGGTTCTGTATGTAGACCTAGCTCTATAAACCTGCTAGGCACTCATTGAACGGTTTGAACATAAATTTGATGACACAAATGTATTTGTAATAATTAACTAAGGGGGAGAGGGGGCAAACGCTGTACCAGGGTCCAGAATTCCTCCTGGCGGCCCTGGGTCTGAGTTTGGAGAACACTGCTTTAGGGGTTCTCAAACTGATCCTTGAGGACCCCTAACAGTGCATGTTTCCCATGTGGTATAAGGAGTACCACCTGTACTCACATATGTAAGTCAGTAATGAACACACCTGTGCTCCAACAAGAAGACTTGAAAAAACATGCAATGTTAAGGGACCCTGAGGACCATTTTGAGTACCCCTGCTCTAGACAGACACCTGTAGAGCAGGAACAAGAGTAACAAGATCACACTTGCCAGACGTCTTCACAGAATGGGTAAAACATGGGAATGGTGACTGTATTGTACCACATTCTATATTTGCTCACAGCCAGTCTCTAACAAATACAAATTATTTTCAATAGGTGCAAAGTAATGATGTTAACTGTAAGGTTTTTAACTGGTTGTTAAGGGCTCAGCTTAAAAACTTAAGCACAATAAAAAAAACAAAACAAAAAAAAAATCAGCTTGAATTGAAAGAACAAACAAGAGTTGTTTTACAAGCAGTAAAAAAAGAACTAAAAAACACAACACCCCATACAGCTGCTGTAACTTTAAAATTATACCTAGCGCCACTTATATCTTAAATTGGTTATACAAGCAGTGAATAATGATTCCCTGACAGTTGACAATGCATCGTAAATATTATTTAAGTACTGGAAACAACACTGCACAATGTAAGAGCAGATATAAATTTACCTTTCCCAGTGGAGATCCAGAGCTGAAATAACAAAAGTTTATTCAGTTATATTAACAGTATTATTTTAGCAGTGCATTATAAAACAGTCTTTACTATGGTATATTACGTAAAAACTGCATTTTAGCTATACAAGTAGCAACAGCAGAAACAGATCAAAGAGGCCTGGGCTTGTACACATACTGAATTTGGTTGTAGGGCAACATGAGAGGAGGCATTTGTAAAGAGTAAATGGAATAAGGAGGCACTGGATAAGATACCAGGAGCAGGTTTTAAAAAGCCCACAAAAAAGCAGATGTGATGGGTATGTTGAATATTATAAAACCATTAATGGGAATAAGCTTTATCTGTTTCTACCACAATGTGATGCTGAAGAAAGACCCTTCTAATTCATTAATTCAGCATTACCATTTAAAAATTTGATCATACCTAAATACCAAATTAAAAAGGTGGTTGTGTTTGCATTCATTTTGTATGTAAAATAAAATTGTGTATAGCATATGAAGGTCTGTGGATGGGGCCTACATTACCTTATCATATGCACACCCACAGGAACTTGTTTAAAGTTTCAGATATTAAAGGCCACTTTAAGCTCTTATAAGCAGTTGTTGATCAGAAAATTTTAAACCTTCAGAAAAAACTTTTACGAGCTTACCCTTCACTAAATGATCCAGGGACATGCAAAGAAGAGAAAAATTTAATCAGTACAATGAAATCCTAAAAGCATTTTTTTTCTTATCTCAAGCATAATAATTAAGGATGCATAATGTAGCGTGCTGTGAACAGAGTAAATTATATTTAACCCCCTTCCCCAGATCAGCACAGACATTCCTTTCTCCATTAAAGGACTCTGCTGAGCAAAAGAACTACAGTATATTAAGAAATAGTGTAATATGTATTTTGTAAAGCATTTATACTATAATTTAATTAGTATGCATCACTGATTTTAACCACATAATAACAGAAGCCAAGAACTTCTACCAAGAAATCAATCACTTGTTAAACATATGTTTAAACACAAAATGGAAGTTGCTCAATCAATTTATAGGTTAATGCAAACAGGTGCATGAAAGGCAGGGCTAATCTGCTAGTAACAGAAACACAGAAAAGAAAATGCCCCAGCAACACTGCAATTAACCAGTAATAGACTATACCATTCTGTCTGTAAAATAAAACATATGTTTAAGTCAGGCTTTAGTAAAAGAAAAAGCCCTGTCATATTTTCTTGCGTTTGATTTACAAGCCTAATACAGCTATTTCAAAGTGTTTAGTTATGTATTTGTATTGAAGTGAATATACAGCTGGATCAGACAAGCGGTAGACAAACGCTAGCAATTATAAATCCAACAATATAAACTTTGTTCTGAAACACTATAGTAAATTATATTGAACCAGATCTACTCTCTTACAATGTGGGAATTTCCTTCTCACTATGATTGGAAAATGCCTTTTTGTGTTCCGTGCACGCTTCAAATGGCGTGATCAATACACGATCCAATGTTATGATTCCTGTGTTTTTTCTTTTTCAAAACACTTTATTCGCATAAAAAAACCCAGTGTGTCTCACAAGGGATAGAGGTTCTTAAAATAGACTATAGACAAAACGCATAGGGAGTAAGGCGGCATCATCATCAGCAGTGTCCAGGCAGTGGGGAGATTCAATTACTATTTACCTGGTAATCGGGGCCCCATTTGATTACCGGTGTTCATTCCATCTATGGAACAGTGTTGGCTAACCTGTGGCACTCCAGGTGTTGAAAAACTACGAGTCCCAGCATACCTTAACTACAAAAGCATGGCAGATACCTGACAAAGCATGCTGGGAATTGTAGTTTCACAACATCTGGAGTGTCACAGGTTAGCCAACACTGGTATAGAACCTCTATCCCCTGTGAGACAAACTGTTTTTTATGCAAATAAAGTGTTATGGAAAAGAAAAAACACAGGAATCTGGAGGTTTTTTAAAACATGGATACAAGAGGTTAATAAGTATCTTGCCGGAGGGTAACCACGGAGGCTGCACAGAAGGAGGTGAATTCAGAATTGATGAGCATACAGACCAAGAGAGGGATACTGTAAGTGCAATTGGTTGATACATAGGTGAAACCTTTTTACACTATTGTTTCTTTCCCGTTGCTTGTTTATTTATTAATATATGGACGGGAATATCAATATTGAACATCAGAGGGAGCCAGAGAACAACATGGAGGAGCAAAATATATTACAGGCAAACCAATGAAGAAAAAATTGTGAGTGCAAGAAAATTTGTAGTATAAGACTTATGGTGAATTTACTACTTTATGTATTTTCTCTGATTTGTGTGTTTATATATATCTGATTGAGAGAACCTAAGAAAATGGAAAACCTTACAGAAAGAACCCATTTTGGAAATCTTAGAGTGAACAATGATAATATTTGGGACATAAACATAAGGACATTTTTGAGTTGAGTTAAGGACTAGTAAGCGCTACTAAACCAGTGGACCTTTTGACTTTATACTAGATAGCTTAGAGATATACAAAGGTATGAGATAGACAGAAAGGTTTGAGATAGACAGATAGATAATACAGACCTGCTGCCTTTCTTCCCTTCCAGTGTATTTAAATGTTGCTCCAAGGTTTCCATAAGACTGCTCGGTGCCTATATAGGAATTAAGAACACAAACTATTATTCATTTTTCTAGTTTTCAAAAGGAATCTCAAGTTTTTAATTCCCATTTCTAATCAGCCACAAAGAAGAAATCAGGAAGTAGAGCGGTAGAAAAGTCTTCCCATTAGGTGAAAGTTCCAGCATGCAACACAAGGAATATAAGAAGAATATAGTCCTAAAAATAGTGATATATTTTAAAACATAGTCACACAAAACTATTTATAGGTTAATAGAGACAGGTGCACGAAAGGCAAGGCTTTCTGCACAGTAACAAGAAAGAAAATGTCCCATTAACCAGTAACTATACCATCTTATCTTTCAAATAAAGTGCAGAAACATTAGTTACACATATTTCCAAAGCCACCAGCCACTTTCAAGGCTTTTCTATCGTGGTGGTCTAAACTATTTGGTTATATATCATGTGTTTTTAAATTGAGAGCCAACATGCCTGAGGTCCCTGTTAAAGCCTCCATAACGAGCAGGACGGTGGCTCGGTTTCCTCCAAGTGCTCTGCAACCAACCAGTCACGCTGCTGATCCCAGATATATGACCCTATTTAGGGACAGTGTTAGGAGCACAACAGCAGAAAAGACTGAGTGTGGATGGTGGCCTTTGATATATTTGCAAATGTGTGTAACTACAAGACTTCATTTGTAAGTTTAAACAGACAATCAAATAACTAATGCAGATCTTAATTGAGAATTGAAGGTTACTTATTCCTCAATTGAGAAAAATATATATTGGGCCGTATTTACACCTAAGAAGCTCTGGCCATTTTTCTGTCACATGCGCAGTGGTACAATTACGCAATCTACGTACCAGTTAGGTACGTAGATGGCCCTCTGTGCGGTCTTTAAAGACCGCACAAAGCAGTCTAGTTAGAAAGAGGCGGCCTAATGCCGCTTTGGTGAGTAATTAGTTGTAGTGGGAAGGGGGAGGCAGGGAGAGCGATTGTTCGTGTGTCTGATAAGAAAAGGTAGCCCTATGGTACTCTTAAGTGCCATAAGGTACATCAAAGGGGGGGGGGGGTTAGAGGATGCACGAGAGGATGTGGTTCTATCCGCACCTAACTCACTCTTAGGTGTGAATATGGCCCATTAAGTTTGTATGGTCTCCTTTCAGAGATTGTAAAAATAAATAAATTGACTAGAATCAGTCGTGTGCACTTGCTATCAATTTGGCTTAAAAAGTGTTTGAGTGTATAAAGGAAAGCCAGTATGTGCTTGGAGTTTTTAACCCGCTACTGAAGGTTTCTCCTTGGTGATCTCCTAGCTCTGAACACAAACACCCAGCATTACTTGCTGTGCCTACAGAAGAAAGCACCCTCTTAGTTCCCCCCAAGCGTTAAACATCTTGAAAACTGTGAGAGGAAATATTTCACACAACCCAAATGATTAACTCGCAGAGACACCTTATGGTAAATGTAGTGTTTTGTTCAATTAATATTTTGAAAGAACATTTTGAATGTAGACAATTTACTTTGATGTCCAGTTATAAAAATGAAATATACGAGACACTTCCTCCCATGTAGGAATGATTTCTATGAATGGTGGTAGCCAATCACCCAAGGGTTTACTAAGGTTTATATAGCAGAAAGACTTTCTAGGAAATAGATTTTAGTAAGGGCATAAGGACAGCTGAATGCAAAGCATTAAAAGGTTAACACTTGTTGCTGCATTACCGGTTCATCGACGATACCATCCTTGAAGAAAAAGAAATATAGTTAACATTGTTGTGTGCCTGAAAAGACTGTATTGCATGGTATATTGTTTGAAAAATCCTAGCATAATTCAGGTGGAAAAAGGTGCCACCTATATTTATAGAAGTAAATTTGGACAACATATCTTCTGCTTGCTGTCAAATTAATATGTAGTACTTGTCATGAATACGGGCAGCACATTGGTTCAGTGATTAGCACTTATGTCTTATAAGGTCATGAGTTTGATTTCCAGTGTGTCGTTTGTATGTTATCCTTGTGTCTGCGTGGATTTCCTCCAGGAGCTCCGATTACCTCTCACACTCCAAAAACATGCTGCTAGGTTAACTGGCTGCTGAATAAATTAGTGTGTGTGTGTGTGTGTGTGTGTGTGTGTTAGGGCACAAAAAATGTAGTTCCAATGGGGCAGGGACTGATGTGAATGTTAAATATTCTCTGTAAAGCGCTACTTAATCTGATAGCGCTATATAATAACCTGTTAGAAAATAAATAAATAAATAAATAAATCCTAATTGGGGAGTAGGAGTAGAAAATAAACTTAAGGCTAACAAAGGATAATGGGGAATTTAGCATCTCAATGATAAGTGAGGTACCATTGCTAGATAGTCTTAACCAAGTGGAGCAGCTCACAAACGAACAGAGCAGGAAGCAGAAGCAGTTCTACTCTGTGGAAGTAGGGGGGGAAATATGGCAATTGTACAGAAAGGGCTTACATACAGTACAATCCAGATTTCCCTCAGTCCCCAATTTACTAGCTGAAGTCAGAGCTAAAATGGTGAAAGCTATAAATTCACCTCTAAAATATGCTGGCAAATAACCAAAACTTTTTTAGGGTCTGGCAGTCAAAAGCAGTACCACATAAGATGTCTGGCAGTCAAAAGCAGTACCACATAAGATAGCAGTACCACATAAGATGTCTGGCAGTCAAAAGCAGTACCACATAAGATGTCTGTTTTTTTATTTATTTATTTACAATAAAAAAAAACAAAAAATAAAAAAAAACACTTCAGTGGACTGTTATCAATCACATAGTTGTCAATTACATGCAGTTCTAGATATTCAACCATGTTTTTTCTTTCAATAAGGCGAGTTATTTCAGCTTGCATTACAAGCAGATATCAAAGATTAAATATACATTAAGATCTCACTGTGACCTCATATATTTACAATAATGTTATAACAAATCATGCTTTTAAACAGGTATTACCAGTAAAATGGCAGCTGTTAGAGATTTAACATCAACAATAGTTCTGCGTGGCTTATGTGAAGGCAGAAACTTATTATAGTTTAATCAAACCGCAATTCTATTAGGGGTATTGCGTTTTTTACCCCAGCCTAGGAAAAGCCCATGTGTGTTTTGTCCCAGGATAATTGAGACATTCCTCTAAACTCCTTCCCAAGGTCCAAAAAAATACTGGAAGAATAATTTGCTTCTGAATAAGCGTATATGCATGTGCAAGATAATACCCCCCGAAAGCATGAACTAGTGTGTGTGTGTGTGTGTGTGTGTGTGTGTGTGTGTGTGTGTGTGTGTGTGTGTTATACCAGGCCTGGACAACTTTTGTGGTACTACAATTTCTAAAATGCTTTGTCATTAGCTATACTCATACAGTTTAAGTATATTGGGACTAAGATTTTTACAACACCTAGAGAACAACAGGTTTGCCAGGCTTTTAATTTCCTCCCAACCCCCATTATTGTCATGCTTTTTTAATTTGTCAGTTTCTGACAGCTTGTCTATATAAGCAGACCACCACCCTCCCATCGTAATTCGGGCCCCACTTCCTTGTTACTGAGTAATTCAACTTCTCTTCGGCTAAAACTCTCTTTTTCTGTGGTTTTGGTGGCAATATTAAAAAAGTTAATTTTCTGAAAGGCAAAGTTCTATTGCTAACAGCTTTGATTTGGTATAAAGATAAGTGGGTTTTTATGTTGTGTTATTTATGTGGAAATTTCTGACATTAGAATGCAGCTCAACAAATTGTGCATTTGAATGAGCCTTAAATTATAGTAATTTATTATTTTAAAAAGAGGATTAATGATCTCTAAAATCTATATCCCGGAACAAATATTTTTACGTGTTTTGTACTCAAAAACATAAACTATGAAAATACTCAAAATATGAACTCTTTTTTTAATTCTACCTTAACAACTAAAAATAAACCATTGCAAAAATATATAGCATATTATCTATTTACAGCATATATACATATAAACAAACACCTTAATAACTCTCAACAAAGAAAGATATATATATATATATATATATATATATATATAGTTAGTATAAACAATACTCGTTTTAATATAATAAAGTTATAAATAAATAAATACCAACTCAATAGAAAAATCTAAAAAGGACACTCGGCAAAGCAGAAAACAAGGTCCTAATGCTAGCCATATCGAACGTGACTGATATACCTTGCACGATAATTTAGAGTTCTAATAGGTATTACTAATAAACAATGCTAATTAATAATACAAGAAAAACCAAAAGCATACTGAATGGAGGTAATACCTTCTGCACATGTAAATAAACAACTCCTCTCTGTAAATGCACTACTCAATATATCACTATAAACGCACTCCACAATATATCACAAAGTGTATGGTATTTCTCATAAAACGTGATTTTATAGAAACAGATCCCCATAGTTTGCTTAACGCCTATAGACCAGGAAAATTATGGACAATATACGGAAATTAAAAAACTATATACAGAGTAAGAGAATCTAGATTAATATAGTGACTGGAGAAAAATATATACAATGGACAATTCTAAAATCCCTAAGGCATATGCAAGTAAGTTATTCAAATTCTAAAGACATAGCCATTGTCAATACTCCCAATCACATTTTCAGGACAGTTTTAATGTATCTATCTTCACTAATAGATTCCAACAATGGAAATTTTTTTTATAGAAAAATGATATAGCAAAAAATGAATATGGAAAAGAATTATTATATGACTAATTAATCAAAAATATTACAATATTAGACAATAAAACCGCTGTTGTGAATTCTTATTGGCAATGAGCAACCTAAAACAACATAAATAGAAACAAGTAGATAAAATGGAGTCTTGCTATGAAGCCAGCATAGGGCATCCTACTCATAGAACATAAAAATGTATCATAAATGAACAAATAGTTATACTACAGATCTATCATATGTCACTCCTACATAGATATATACGTGATAAATGGTCTACCTGTAAAACAACTCAAACAGATAAAACAACATCTCCAATGAATAAAATCAAATAGGTGGATAATATTACATGGATAATTAGAACTCTAAATTATCGGCGAGATTTATCAACCATGTTAGATATGGCTAGCATTAGGACCTCGTTTTCTGCTTTGCAGAGTGTCCTTTTTAGATTTTTAGATTCAGTTGGTATTTATTTCTAACTATTTATTATATTTAATGGAGTATTGTTTATACTAACTATATATATTGCATTTTAATATATATTGATTTTTTTGCAGTAGCCACGGCTCATGCTGATTTGTATGTTCGTTTGCCGATATTCCATTTGAGTGAATAGATACATAGTTTATATTTGTGGAAATTGTTTTAGTGCTTTATACAATGGCTTTATGAAACTGTTAGCAGTGTTTTCTCTGTTTTTAAGATGAAAGTATACTTATAAAAGTTACCTCCTCTTATTAGACCTCCTATAAATAGGCGGTACACACTCACCCATTCATTCTACACCCTGAGGAAAGTTCAGTGCGAACAGAAACGCGTCGGGATGGTTGTTATCCTCCTAGTAGCTCTTGTGCTGGATCCCTATTCTGTGTATAGTTGTCGCTACAGCCCAGGCTCTCTCTGGCCACAGCTCAGCGCTTCTAATACTGGACTTCAAAGGACCATCATTAGGACCGCTGCAAGTAAGCCCCTAACAGAGATTTTTTTCAAAGGACTATTATATATATTTTATATTTTGTAAGAATAGATTTTCCCTTTTTTATTTTTTTGTGTGCTAAACTATATGTTCTAAAGAATTTTTTTAAAACATTTTTTATGACCATTTGTGCATAAAATACCCGATTTTGATTATATATTTATTTTATATTCTTTATGTCTACAAGAAGTAGCGCTTGAATCTAACAGTTTCTCCAAACAACAAAAATCTGTTTTTATAAAACTTTACATTTAAATAATATCAAATTAGCACTTGAGGAGCTCAGGATATATAAAGTACAGAGATTATCTGTAAATTTCTACTGAAAAACAATTACAGATTTTTCCCAACATGACTTGAAACTCACCTGTGTAAGGTCAGGAATATCTCCTTTGTCAATACCAACTTGCTAGAATAAAAAATAATAATAATATATACATATTACATTATGTGCACAGATTAACACACAGAGGCCGTAATAAAACATAAAAAAATAAAATAAAAAAAACTAACAACAAAATTTAAAACGTTAAAAACAGTACCTATAGCTAAATTAGATCTAAATCTTAACATCTATGAGGCTGATTCATTCTCACTTACTAACGTTAAGGGACATTCGCAAGCCTCTCACGCAAGTCCTCTAAAATGTTACATCTGCACATGCAGGAAATCCATACCCGCCAGACAAGCAGGGATAGGCATGTTAATTAAGGGCCTGGGGCAGTTATTTGCAGTTCTGCACGGATCTTCGTTCGGATTTATGCAGATCTGTGTGAAGAAGTTAAGGTAGGGTTCTGGACAAGCAAGTGTCCAGAACTGCGCACGAGAGAGGGGGAGTGACCTCCCCTTTTCCGTGAGGACTTTGAGATCTCCGTGCATATGGAAAACGCAGAGCGATCTGGATCAGGCTCTAAATTACTAAGGAAGCATGCACAGATCACATTTTAATATTAAGAGACTCTTTAGCAAACTGAAAAACATGTAGCTACTGTTTAATAAATGCTTACCTCTGCAACTTTCATAAACTCAGAAACCCTGGTCATTCGCGTCAGGAATCGCTTATAAATTTCTAGTGCGTCTTTGCATTGACCTTTCTTCATTTCAAAAAATTTCTCTAGTGAGAGAAAGAAAAAAATCACAATCAGCTAATGAAAGCTAATTAATCTCAATGGCCTGCAGGAACCACCATGAATTCTGCCTATGTAAGAACAGTCCCACCCAACTGCCTTGTGCCTATTTGGTTGTAAGACTAAATCTGGGTACACACTTGTCCAATAGACTTCAGATCTAACTCCTGATCAGACTATTTACGCAATCCTATAGCAGACCAAGAATGCAAATACAACACCCAATCCATAACACACACTTGTCCAATTTTATAGCAGACCTCAGACCTGAATCTGCTGAAATGACCGGCTTAAAAAAAAAAAAAAGGCCACATTCTTCAAATCTTCACCAGACCGCCCTCAAAGCAGGTGCTGCATAACGTCAGGAAAAGGTTTGGACAAAGCAGTTGCAGGAGCATACACTTGTAACTGGTCAGATGACTGGCAGTCAAATCTCCAGATATTTAAGCAGGTTTAAAAATAAAAAAATAACATTTAACCAAACCAGGTTTGGAGTTTACAGTGGTTTTAGTGCACATACTTATGTCTGTCAGAGTTCAGACTGGAAGCAAATTGGACAAGTGTGTACCCAGCTTAACCATACCAGGCGTGTTCAGGACATGCATTTGGATTAGAACATGCTCAATAAATGCTG
Organism: Limnodynastes dumerilii; assembly: GCA_011038615.1. Classification (NCBI taxonomy): domain Eukaryota; kingdom Metazoa; phylum Chordata; class Amphibia; order Anura; family Limnodynastidae; genus Limnodynastes; species Limnodynastes dumerilii. The sequence continues at coordinate 604,488 of WWET01000373.1, forward strand.
ATCAATCCAAGGCAGTACTCACTCTGCATCAGCTCTCATCTGTATAAGTGCATGATAACAGGTTTTTTTGTTGGTTTTTTTTGTGTATTTAATTTTGCCTAAAAACATGTAGATTTCAGATAGACCAGACATCTGGATTATTGCATGACAAACTGCTGTCCAGCACAATTTAAGTAGCAAACCCATTAAAATAATGATATTCCAAAATCAGCCTCTATCAGCCATTTTTATTCAGAGAACTAGCTAAAATATTAGGGCTAGATCCAGACCCCCATGTGCTTTAAGTGCATGTGGGGGTCTGTAATTAGGCATTGCAGAAGGGAGTGCATGCCCCCAGCACTCCCCTCTAACAGTACCTTAACTATTATGCCTTGACCTGCGTCCATACAGGCGCGGATCAAATTGTTACCGCTTCCCCACCCTGACCCTATCCCCATCTGTATGGCGGAGATATGGCATTCGTATCTGAAGAGTCATCCCCTTCATCGTACCTACAGACATACATAACTTAGTCATGTACGTCTAAAGGTATGCTTGCAGAACATCTGGCGCGCGCATGCGCAGATTTTCCTAGACTGGACTGAAACAAATGACTTAAGTCTCTTCCGTACGTACCTCCTGGATCCAGCCCTAAATTCTTAAAAAGGTACAAAACATCCTCCACTCTGCATTACAAAACAGTCATATTAAAGGCTAGGCTACACAATGTTTCATAAAGGCAAACAATTGTGTTCATATTTGTCTTTAAACACTATGCTGTGTGATGATCTTCATATGTTTCCTGTTGCCATTTAATCTCTTAGAATAAGCTTCAGGAGATTTATCCTTTCTAAAACAGTAAATGGGAAAAGGATCTAACACTGATCCCAAGAGATGTGCTGGGTAGGAAGTGATTTATTTCAAACAGAAAAATAATTTTCTTGGGAGATTAATCTTATGTGATAAACATATCAAATTCCATTTTATTACAAAGTGTTGTAAAGCAATTAGCTTCACAAGATTTAATTGTATATATTAAAAGCTCTTGAGCAGCCCTAGGCAATATTTGTCAGGAACGGATTATTTAAAAATAAGCCTATAGAAAACTTTGTTTTGGGGGCTAGGAGGGTTCAAAACACATTGAAACACACTGGTTTTCTTTTTCTTACATGCTTAAAACCTGAGAAAAACTTTATATTGTGAACCAAAATCGACTCTGTATCTTAATCCTTTATATACATATACTCACCCAATAAATTAATTATTCCATCATTATAACAGGCAAACAATTTAATAAGATCTTTAAAAAGAAGCATAAAAGCAGCATTTATGACCCCATTTGTCAGTTCATTTGGGTGAACCTGTTGATGAAATAAAGCAAAAAGTCATATGCAGTACATTTAACATATTATTTTTCAATAATAAACGTTTATAGAATTTTTATCCACAGGTAAATCTTTTCAGCGCACAAATAACTACCAATATACCACAATATTACAAGACATACAGACATGGAGTAAATTTGGGGTTGAATTAGCACTGCTTAAATAAGAAATCATGCATGGATGACAATGGCTTGCTGTTGCTAGGCACTTCTCCAGATCAATCTTGTGTGTCTCTATTAACCTGTGCCTGATCATCCTCTTGCAGAATGGACGCTAAACAAGACATAGGCAAACTGTAGCACTGCAGCTGTTGTGAAACTACATCGTGCTTTGCTTTGTATCAACTATGCCTATGGTTTTGGTGCATGCTGGGAGTTGATATTTAATAACATCTGGAGTGCCAAAGGCTGACTATTCGACACTAAAGGGTATAAATAGAAAATCAATAAAGTGTTGTTGAAAACAAGAAAGAAATAGGTTCCGCACAGCAGTGGTATGTAGACTGGTTGTAGAACAATAAAGGCTTGTTCAAAACCAG
>WWET01000373.1:606442-625208 GCA_011038615.1 Limnodynastes dumerilii
GGGACTGTATATGCTTAGTGAAATTACAGTGCCCAGGAAGTGATAGGTTAGTGTACATAACACCCAATATCTTGCTTATAGTACAAATTATAGCCCATAGACGAGGAGTACCAATAATGTAGGTATAGAAAGATTAGAAATTGTCTGTTAGAGGAGAGAATACACAACCTTTTATCACCCTGCTACTTATTCTCCTAATATAAATAATCAATTACTTCTTTGCAGAAGCTGTTTGGGGCAAAATTACATAAACATAATGGACGCATTAATTAAAGACAAGAACAAATATAAAATTAAGGTGTCCATTATGTTTATCGCATTTTTGTCTCTGAAAATAAAAGCTGTATATGGACGCTAAATGTGAACCAGCAAGTATTAAATGTGGGGAACTTTGTCTCGCTTGATACAGCCCCCAGCATCCACATTTTCAACTGAAAGCCACTTTTTACCCCATTGGAGTTTCTGCTCCCCAGACAAACGATATCCCTGAAGAAGCCCTCCGGTGGTTACTTTTTAGAGATCTCTGAAGCTAGGGAATTCAGACACATTTTGGTGAGCTGCAGGAACGCAACGACCAGGTCACCACAGCCGGCACCTTGGACACCACAACCAATGGTACAGAGACAACGCTACTGAGGCCTGCTGTGCCTGTACCATTGAAGTATCAAGAAAGTATGCAACCACAGGAATGAAGGACTTTGAACTTTCTATATGGTGAAGAGGGTCATTGTTGCCTTCTATGTAGGAACACCTCAGCTCTGCTTGTAATCATTAGAAGGTATTTAAACTAAGGTTTAACACCTCATCACAAATACTTTGGACTATAAGGTCTAAGTGTAGGATTGTACATTGGACCACTATACTATGGTAGCACACTCAAGTAGCACAGAAAACATTGCAGTGGATATTATTCAACAATTTTTTTATTAATTGCTTTAGAGCCATATAAAGAGGTTGCGGTCCACTCCCTTGAGTTGTATAGCATCGCAGTGATTTAGGTGCATGTTTTATATTAGGCCGGCCATAGGCTTTGATTTGTTGACTTTGCATTTGTATCATGATTTTAAGTTTAATAATAATAAATACACTATCACAGCTGAGAAATTGTTTTAGTTGTGATACCATCGGCTGGGATTTTCTGAGAGCGCGGGGTGTCACCCCTGGGCTGTGGGTCCCTGCTAAGAACGACCCTATTTTGAAAGGAGGGTTCTCTCCCAGCCTTCAAACTGGCTGGAAAATCGATTGCTTATGCCTCGATGAGGCATAGCAATCTCTCCGAGGAGCACCAAACACGATGCTCCAATAAGTAAGTGTAGAAACTAACACCAACCCTTCCACTAATCCTCTGCTTCCATTACCCCAACCCTCCCTTCCCCACAGCCGGACCCTAAACCTCCCTTCCCTGCAGCCTGACCCTAACTCTCCCCTTCTATGGCCCTAACCCCCCTAACACTAAAAATCCCCGGAGAGGTTACTTGCCTCTCAGGGCTGTCAGCAGTGGGTCCAGCAAAAATGAATGCCTATCAGCATACTCACCTATTCATTAAAAAAAAAATATCTAAAATGGCTGCCATTCAAAAGAAAGACAGCCAAAAAGGAACTTTTAGTTGTCTCTATTTCTAAAGACAGCCCAGCGGAATGGGGACTCCACTGAATACAGGGGATCCATATGCTCTTAAAATAATTACATCAAAATTAAAATAACCGTCCTAAAAAACGTAAGGGCACATATTGTATGCAACAATTTATACATCTGAATTTTTTTGTTCAGGTTTGTCGCTCATATAATATAACTTATTGTCATCAGCTGACATGAGTCTATAGAGCAGATCCTGAAGCAATTTGCCTGTCACTTTCTGATAAAGGGTGTAAATACAGATGCATAGTAGCTTAAAATACAACTAGGTCTTTGCAATACTATACTGTTTGCAGAAATGTATACCTGTACACAAGGAGACTGACTAAACCTGTAACTTGATAACCAGACTGAACAACATTAATCAGCTGCAGTCTCTTCAGGTAACTGCTGGTGTTGGTAAAATCTGTCCTCAAGTCTTTCTGCAGTACTGGTTTTCAACTTTTGTAAAAGACTGTATATCTTTTAGTAAAAGTACAATGCTGGCATATTTATATGATCCCCAGGCTTAAACCTGGTTGTTAAAATGATTCTAACATTTGGTATCTTAAAAACAGATATTTTGTGCTTTTGTCAAAAACTGTTATCCATTACTTTAAACTAATAGTAGAATCTCCTGGGTATTCTATCGTGTGTTATGGGGTTCTGATATCTGCTTCTATGATATGTTGGCAATCTAAAAAAAAAAAAAAAAAAAAAAAAAACCAAAGCGCAAAAAAAAAACACACAAAACCACAGGTCATGACATCAAGAGACAATAAAATGTTATGTCCCTGCATATTCTTTTGGCATGTGGATGGCAGCAGGGCCGGTGCTGGAGTGTTCAGCGCCCCCCTACAAACTTCACATTTGCGCCCACCTGTTTAACAATTTATCATTATAGTTACTAGAGTATAGTATCCATGGACCTGATTCAAGCTTAAAAAAAGTTTTCCCAACACGCTCCTTCCTTCTTAAGTGACTACGAACCTTGCAGCAATAGGTTTGTAGTGATGGTTCACAGAAGTCCCGTTCCTAAGTCCAACGCATGCGCATTATATCATTTCATAAAGATACACACCAAAAAAGTAGCATTTTATTAACTGTGAATCAGGTTCCATGTAAGCATCATTAAATGCAATCTTGTAACCACAATAAAAGAAAGCAAATCATAGTCTCTACTATACAATACAGGCAGCATCCTAGTCTCCACTATACATTTCCCAATTTATCCTAAACACTAACACAAAACAGACTATATATCTTAGTGACACATACCTTACAAACACTGGGCCGGATCCAGAATAACGTCCCTCGGCGGAAATACGTCTGTCAGATGCCGTTGACAGTTACTGCGCATGCGTAGTAACTATTTTACGTAATCTACGTATCATGTCTCTGCAGCCCCTCAGTATCCCCATCATGTCTTTGCAGCCCTCCAATGTCCTCATCATGTCTCTGCTGTCCCTCAGTATCCCCATCATGTCTCTCCACCCCCCCAAGTTTCCCCATCATGTCTCTGAAGCCCCCCCAGTATCCCCATGTCTCTGAATCTCCCCCTCCAGTATCCCCATCATGTCTCTGCAGCCCCCCAGTATTCCCCATTGTGTCTCTCCAGCCCCTCCAGTATCCCCATTATGTGCCTCCAGCACCTCTCAGTATTCCTCACCATGTCTCTCCAGCCTCTCCCCTTATTCCTTAACTTTGTGTCCCTCTTTCCTTCCTCTTCCACGGTGCTCTTCCTTCATGTGCATACAGAAGCTCCTGTATGAGCTGGTGCAGCTGTTGAGCAGGGCTCTATGGGCCTGATCCAGAGCTACGACCGTAATCGCCCGCGAGCGTAGCGAATGTACGCCCGGGCATAAAAACTTTCACGCCCATAACACTCCCATTGATTGTAACAGCTTACGGCAGCTGAACCCTACCCTAAGATTTTCCAGCGTACGTGCGAATTTTCGTACCGATACGCTGGTCGTACTGGGCTTAGCACGCCCATACTGTACAGTTTAAATGGCTATCCCCGCCTCTGTGTAGTAACTCCAGCGTCCAGACTCTCCTCGTAAAAAACGCACGTCCCTTGAGCGAAAAATACGCTGAACATTCGCTCGCTGTACGCTCATGTCCTTCGGTCGACCGGAAGTTGTCATACTGCACATGCGTAGTGCGTTTTTTTTCACGAATTTTCGCTTACGATGAGCGTACGCTCGCTTGCGGTCGTAGCTCTGGATCAGGCCCTATGTAACTACTGTGGCAACTCATACAGGAGAAGTAGAGATGGATAGGGAGGTGGGAGAAACATAGAAAGTGACGGCAGATAAAGAGTCACAGGGCCCATACAGTCTGCCCAGTTGTTTATTTAAAACTATACTGACCCTAGGCCCTATTTTACTCTCAATTTAGTTTGAGATTAAACTGTTCTACTGTAATAGCCTAAACAACATCAGAATGTTTATTATACTTATCTATCACCCTTTCAGTGAAGTAATTTTTCCACACATTTCCTCAGAATCTACCACCCTCCAGTTTATATCCATGCCCTCGTGTTCTATTACACCTCTTCCTTTAAAAGATGCCACCCTCCTTAAGCTAGTCACAACGCTTGATATATTTTTAAAGCTGCTATCATATACCCCCTCTCCCTTCTCTGCTCCAAGCTATACATGTTTAGTTCCTCTAGCCTTTCTTGCTATGATTTGTGACACAGGCCATGGACCATCTTAGTTGCTCTTCTTTGCACAGTCTCTAACGTATTTATGTCTTTCTGGAGATATGGGGCTGTATTCAGAGATCCGTTTGCTAAAAGTACGCAATTATACGTTGATGGTGACTTACGAGTGCCTCGACCACCCTTACCTTTAAGTGTGCAGTTCCGCGCGTATTATACTTCCGTACGTGTGTATCTAACTAACCGCACGCTCACACGGTCATTTATATGCCTCCCTCCACCCACTTTCATGTATCTGTCTCCGGACGGATTATAACCATGCCCCTCTATACGTATTTTCTCACGTGCGATTCAAAGGTCTGTGCCTAACGGACTTCCGTGCGTAAAATCAACATATAGAGCGTAAATTTTATTACTACGCATGCGCAGTTAATCAGATCATAAAAATACGCAAAAACGGTTCTCTGATTACGGCCCATGGTCTCCAGAACAGAACACGGTATTCTAGGTGAGGTCGTACCAATGATCTATAAAGAGGCATCACTACTTCTCTCTTTCTGCTACTAATTCCTCTCCTTATGCATAGAAACATAGAAAGTGACGGCAGATAAGAGCCACGGGGCCCACCCAGTCTGCCCAGTTGTTTATTTAAAACTATACTGACCCTAAACCTTATTTACTTTCAATTTAGTTTAAGATTTAGGATATCCTTATATTTATCCCAAGCTGTTCTACTGTGTTAGCCTCAACCACCTCAGATGGGAGGCTATTTCACTTATCTATCACCCTTTCAGTGAAGTCATTTTTCTGCACATTTCCTCTGAATCCACCACCCTCCAGTTTATATTCATGCCCTCATGTTCTATTACACCACTTCCTTTGAAAAAACGCCATCCTCCTCTAGCCAGTCACAACTCTTGATATATTTAAAAGCTGCTATCATATTCCCCCTCTCCCTTCTCTGCTCCAAGCTATACATGTTTAGTTCCTGTAGCCTTTCTTGGTATGTTTTCTGACACAGGCCATCAAGCATTTGACTTGCCTCTCTCATTGCTTTGTTACATTGCTTGGCTACCTTTAAAGTTACATGCAATTGGGACTCCTAGATCCCTTTCCACCTCAGTAGTTTCTAATGTGGTGCCATTAATCGATGCATTCCGCTTTTGGGTTTTTGTACCCCAAGTGCATGATTATGCATTTTTTGGCATTAAACTTCAGTTGCCACTCTTGATCAATCCTCTAGTCTACATAGATCATCCCTCCTGGTATGTCTACCCGGATACATATCTTGGGCCTGATCCAAGCCTACGCTGGCCAGCTGTGTAAGATCGGCTTAAAAGCCAATCTGCGTATGCGCCAGGCAGTTGGTTCCAGGCGTAGCTACGGCAATGCCCGATCATGGATCGGGCATCCGTAGCAGTGCCGTAGTAACGCTGGAGGGGGCGTCCCCCAGAGTTACTACGTTCAGGTTAGTGTAGGGAGGTGGGGGGAGGGAGGGTAATGAGGCTGGGAGGGCGGCGTTATCGTAGTAACGTCGCAGTCCCAGCATAGTTACACTCCCTTACACCAGCTGAAGTTAGGGTAGCTTTCAGCCGGCATAAGGGAGTGTAAATACGCTCCAAGCAGGGGGAGTGTCGGTGGAGTGAGCTGCTGTTACGCTGAGCGTTAGAACGTTCAGTGTAACAACGTAGGTCTGGATCAGGCCCCTTGTGTCATATGCAAATATTTTCCTCTCGATACCAAAGGAAATATCCCCAATAAAGATTTTAAATAGCAGTGTAGATCCTTAAGAAGAATCTATAACATAGATAAACTATCCAGGAAGCGAAGAGTGTATTAATATCTAAAAACTGGAAGGATAAGATTGTAGTGGGATACTTAAAGCTTCCAGACCTTATAGAAGGATTTTTTGATGATTAAAATGTACTTTATCTGATAGATGGATTAAAGTCTACTGAAATCATCTTGGTTTGAAGGAGATACAGGCTTTTTCCAGTCACATGCTAAATGGCAAGCTGCAGGCAGGGAAATGTTCCAGATTAGTCTATCTTGTGTGTGGCTAAGAGTACTTGAGCTGCAAGAAAGTATTCTTTATATTGGAGAGAATAAGATGTCTAAAGGGAAAACTGAGCAAAAAATATCTGCGATGAAAGCCAAAATATAGACAATTTTCCTTTTTTTTTTTTTTTTACTAGTCTACCTCCACCCTGATTTGCCCAATACATTACCACTCATCATCTCTCCCAAAGTATACCACTCAAGTAATGTACACGGCACTAATCTAACCAAAGCAGGACAGAATTTGATGTCCAAAATCTAATTAAAGATTAGTGTTTTAGTCAATCCTTATTAGTTATTTAGCAGCATATACATGTCTACAGAATGTGTAAAATAGAACTTTTGGTCTGACCCAGACTTAACAGTGAATTCCGTACGCAAGCGTACCCAGGTTGTGCATGTTAGAGGATAATGCATTCCCCACTTACCTACATACCTGACTTACACGTCCAAAACCCTACCTTAACATCTCTAGTCATACGAAATGCCTTGTCATAAGTGTCTAACCAGCCCATACTGTACGATTTAAATGCCTTCCCCCACCCCCAATGCATATAGTCGAACATAGAGTGTGTTTTCACACCTTAATGTACGGAACACTGAATGTATGGAAACCAGTTACATACGTTAAGAGTTCCAATGCGTATCATTTGCCTGGCACATGCGCAGTGTGCTCCCACAAACTGACTTACCCAATCCAAATAAGTAAGTCGGTCATTATGATGTCTGGATCCGGTCCTTTGTGTCTAAAGCTGGCCACACAGTAGAGAGATTATCGCTCCCAGCATGTGGCTGCCGATAAACGGGACGATTTTCCCCTGGAGAAAAGTCCCGATATCGGCACCATACACTGGGGCGATAATCTCTGTAGTAGAGCCTGCAGCCAGCCTATTGGTTGGCTGCAGTCTCTCTCTGATTGGCTGGGTCTCCTGTCAATCTTGACAGGAGACCCAGCTTTCACGCTGACAGGCTGCAGCGCTATGTCCTCTCTCCCTCTGTCTGGCTATATAGCGCTGTATAGCCAGACAGAGGGAGAGAGGAAACAGCGCTGCAGAGCCTCACACGCTGACAGGCTGCAGCGCTATGTCCTCTCTCCCTCAGTCTGGCTATATAGCGCTATATAGCCAGATTGAGGGAGAGAGTACACAGCGCTGCAGCCTGTCAGCGTGTGGGGTTCTGCTGCGCTGTGTCTTCCTATGGAAATCTTAAATGATTATCGAAAATGCCCACACACGGCATGATTTTTCCAACGATAACAGACAATCATTTAAGATTCCCATAAGATGCGATAATCGCAGGCGAGCGTTTTTTAAATGTTTTATCGCAGGTCACCAAATAAATCTGCACCACACACTTGAGCGATTTTTGGCCCAATCCACGATAATCGTGCGTTTGGGCCGATAATCGCTCTGGTGTGTGGCCAGCTTAAGTCAGCTAATAGACAAGTTGCTTAAAGTATACTATCAGATTGTAGTGTGTTTGTACGGGGAAAGGGTAAAACATGTATTTTTGTTAACATCACAAAAGACAAATCGTCAAAATAAACTGTTGTCCGAGGCAGTTGGTAGAATTGTTTTACATAATGCATTGTTACCCACATCTCCATTGACTGCCAGTAAAACACTGTACCTTCCAAGAATGGTTCTTAAACTGTAAATATAGCAACGCAAAGCAGTAAGAGACCACAGTGTTAACCTGTCTTGATTTTGCAAACCTCCTCCATAATCAGATTAATTATAATCTGCACTAAAACCATTTTAATTGACATTTTAAAGGGATACTACAAAGAGTAGCTCTATGTTTTCCATGTGGCTTGTCCTAACCTCCCTTTTATAGCCAGGAGTGCTTCAGTACACAAAGCCTGATGTAGACTTTATTGAAACAATGTGTCCTGCCATTATCATATTATTAGTATCTAACCCTTTTTCATCCACAATATTACCTGGGAGAGAATTCAAGTATTCCAAAAACTGATCTTCTGATACTGGAAGGAGGAAAGGAGGGGGTTATTTTTATAAGGAGGATTTTTCATTGTCTAAACCCCCACAGTTTGGCCAATATAACACTAGAACCATGATTGGAACCTTCTTTACCACTAACACAGCAGTATTAAGCTGTTATACAGACATGTCTCCTTGTCATAGAGCAATATAGAAGCTATACAGAGGCAAATCAAAAATCAAGGTATATTCCATGATGTTTCAGGGGATTCACCAATATGCATTCCACATTTTGATACTATTTAAAACAGAGCTCACGTAAACAAACAAAATAAAAAATGAATCACGACTCACATCAAACTCAAGCAGAGCATCAATTTGTTGCTGTAGTATCGGCATACCCTTCAGTAGCTTTTCTGGCACCATTGTTCTCATCACCCCCTCAGCTCTATAAAGGAGATGGAATGATAAATCAATACTAGCAGAAATGCATATATGCATTGCAATATAAACACAATCATCCACTGCATAAAAAAAAAAAGAGAAATAGTCATACCCCTTCTTTACCCTGGCGAAGTCAAATGCCATTTGCCTGTAGGAGAAAGCCTTTTCATTGAGATACCTACTATAGCGTCTAATAAATGTTGACATGTCATAACCTAGAAGGAAAAAAAGGAACCATTAAAAAAAAAAGATACTCTTACAGAGCTGGGAAAATGCCTAATATTTGCCTAAATTTCCACTTAAGAACTGTACATCTGCCAACTAATTATACACTTTCACTTAAAATGCTTTCCTAATAAAAGGTTTAAAAAAAAAAAAATTAAGGAAATTACAATAAAACGGTCTATATAACCTATGATACAAATGATTTCAACGCAAAAGTGGGTGAAGTTATTTCATACACAATTAAAAAAAGTGAAAAAAGGTGAGATGAAAGTGTACTTATATTAGATATTTGATATGCCAACCAAAAGGTAAAGTATTTTAAACTTGAACACTTGGATTGATTAAAATGATTTTTTCTAAAGTGTAAATAATCTCCTGCGCATACGACAGCACTTCGCCAGTGGAACTGGGAGTTCCACGATATTTAAATAAGAAAAGGAGCATTTTTCTCATTTAAATATGCGCAGTAGCTGTGCTTCTGTGAAAATCTTATACCATCCCAGGGGTGCAGGCACAGTAAAGTAAAAAATAAATGAATAAATAAATAACCCACACAAACCTTTAAAATAAAATAAAAAATTATATTTAAAAATTTTGTAAATAATCACACGTTGCAACAGGGGAGTGTTGGTCCCCGTAGCGAACGCCCTATTTCGAAAGGCATAGCAATCGATCCCCGGAGCACCAAACATGGTGCTCCGAAAGGTGAGTTTCCCTCAACCCACTCCCTAACCCTAAGTCCCAGCCCCCCCTCAACCTAACCCTAGGTCTTCCCCAACGCAGCCTAACCTTAAATCCCTGGCAGCAGCAGTTCAGAAAGTGAATGGGTGAGTATGCGAATCACATATTCACCCATTCATAAAAAAAATTCTGGCAGGGCTCGCATTCAAAACAGGTACAGCCGAAAAACAGCTTCTGATTGTCCCTAATTTGCAATGCGAGCCTTGCAACAGCATGGCATTCTGATGTTTGTAGTACTACAAGCACCAGGATGCCCCAAAAACCCCTGCTGGCACTGGATTCTATTTATACCCTCTGTCAGTGTGAGAATGTTCTCACACTGACAAAGGGTATTAATAGAACCCAGTGCCAGTAGATCTGTCATTAGTGGCAGGATGTCCTGGCAGCAGGGCAGGCATCAGTGTCTGTACTAAGGATTTATTACTTTGCCAAGCCCCAGGATCAAAAGCTTGGAAGATGGGATCCTTTAGAGATGAAGATCCCTTCCAAGCAGGTAATAATGATTTTTTTATTTTTTTTTGATTGTAGTGTATTTTGGTAACTGTAACGGGCTGGCTCTTATTTTAAACATTTAGTACTGGGGACATTAAAGGATGTAGTGGGCTCTGGATGGAACCCTGGCATCTTTGGGCATGCTTGTGCTATATTAATTATATATATATCAAAAAAATAAGGGGAACACTAAAATAACACATCCTAGATCTGAATGAATTAAATATTCTTATTAAATACTTTGTTCTTTACATAGTTGAATGTGCTGACAACAAAAACACACAAAAATTATCAATTGGAATCAAATGTATTAACCCATGGAGGTCTGGATTTGGAGTCACTCTCAAAACTAAAGTGGAAAAACACACTACAGGCTGATCCAACTTTGATGGAATGTCCTTAAAACAGTCAAAACGATGCTCAGTAGTGTGTGTGGCCTCCACGTGCCTCTATGACCTCCCTACAATGCCTGGGCATGCTCCTGATGAGGTGGCGGATGGTCTCCTGAAGGATCTCCTCCCAGACCTGGACTAAAGCATCCGCCAACTCCTGGACAGTCTGTGGTGCAACGTGGCGTTGGTGGATGGAGCGAGACATGATGTCCCAGATGTGCTCAATTGGATTCAGGTCTAGGGAACGGGCCCCACTGATGAAAATGCTGATGAGACACAACAATTTAGGAAACCTGGATTCAGAGGATCCAGATCTATACTGAAAGCTTGTTTTATACACATACAAAATGCAAACAATTTATGATCCTTTCCATTGGAAAATGTCCACTTTATGGAAGTTTGGCTCTGGTACATAGTTCTTTATTTTTTCTTTGTAGTGCTCAAATTATCCCCTATAATAGGACTGTATGTCATACACAGAGAGTAAATGGAAGCAGTGGGCCTGATTCACAACCCTGTCATTTTTTACATACGTACTTAATATTTTGATTCTAGCTACCACGCATGTGTAGTAACTATTTTACGCTATCTATGCAGCGTTTTGTTACATAGATTGCCTACATGCGGTCTTTAAAGACCATATGTATGCAATCTACGTAACAAAATGCTACGTAGATAGCGCAAAATAGTTACTACACATGCGTAGTAGCTAGAATTGGAAAATTAGATATGTATGTTAAAAATTACAGGGCTGTGAATCTGGGCCAATGACAGGAAGTATCAAATATTTGATCTAAAAAAAAATCTGTAGAAATACTTAAGAATGGGTTTTTCTAAAAAAGTAAAAGGTGATTGCTCTTTGTTGGCTCACACAACTTCTGTGGCTAAAGAAACATTTACATATTGGTCGTTTGTCTTGGTGATTAATCCAGATTCAAATAATTTAAACTAATTTCTTGCCATTCTGTAAATGTAAAATTCATCAAGAACAGGTGAAATGAGATCAATCAGGAGATAAATTATACAATGCTGTGTGTGATATGACTTGCTTAGAATGATAAGTGGTCTGTGCTCACCACCTGCAGAACCACTTTAATTTTGAGGATGACTCCAAATCCAGACCTCCATGGGTTAATAAATTTGATTTCCATTGATAATTTTTGTGTGATTTTGTTGTTAGCACATTCAACTATGCAAAGAACAAGGTATTTAATAAGAATATTTGATTCACTCAGATCTAGGATGTGTTATTTTAGTGTTTCATTTATTTTTTTGAGTAGTATATATATATATATATATATATATATATATATTTATTTATTTATTTTTTGTCAAAAACACTTTGGTGTTTCTAATTAGTAAGTTGTGTCAGCATACTGAATTGCCAAGCCCACCTAACAGCATACACTTATAGTCCATCTACAAACATGCTATTTGTGATAAATATATCAATTAGCGACTTCCTGGGTTGTGTATCAATTAACCAAAGATTGTAAGTTATTTAAGCACAGTAAGATGCCAAAAAATGTAAAATATTTTTGCACCAATAGAAGTGCAATGGCTCAAACGTACATAATATTTCTCAAGATCTTTTGGCAGTGCTAAGAGAAGGAAACAAAAACGTCAAGAGAGAGGAGACTACCCCGAGAAAAACCTTATTGGATCCAGAAATTTCAAAATTAGACAAAACAATCGCCAAAACATTTTGATTATTTTGCATAGCCATTGGGGAAAAACAGTAATACTATTTCCATAATGTACACCATTTATTTTACTTTAAAAACCCTGTTTTGAAAATGAAAAATCCCATTGTTTGCTTTTTTTTTTTAAATAAGAAAATAAATAAAATTTTCAAACATTTCTGTTTCCTTCGTCACAGGCAAACCGCTATGCTTAAACTGACATGTATAGGATACGTTACTTTTTCCACAAAACACACACTGCTTGGAGTAAGAATGGGAGTTTGAAAAAGGGACCTATCACATTACTATTATGCACAATGAGCCACAATTTGGGCTGATCCAAGTTGTATATGAAGTGTTATCATGCAAGTTCTACAAATTGATTTTTTTTTTTGTGTATAATGGCAAAATACAGCTTTATTCTACACAAAGACCAGAAAATGCAGAATGTTTCATCCAGATGGGTGCCACACATGCTGACTGAAGAACACAAGGCTACACACATACATACAGTATGAGTAAGGCAATTTTCAGACATTATGACAACACGAATGGTGCTTTCCTTTCATCAGATGTCACCATAGATGAGACATGGATGACATTTTTCAATCCTGAAACAAAATGGCTGTCAGCGCAATGAAGCCCAGTCACTGGTAATTTTGAGTTACCACCAGTGCCAAGATACATATTTTGGTCACCAAACTTTATGGTGACAGTAAGGCCGGTCGTCCACTGGAAGCGTATTTGAGCGACTAACAGGTCTTGCATAGTCGCGCGTATTGGTACGATTGATCCCAACGCACAGAACCTTGGTGAACGGCGTCCACTGAAAGAGACCTTGAGCGACCGACTTTCGCCGACAAAAGCCGATGAGCGACTGAACCCTCCGGAATTGGATTTTCCGCTTCCAGTAGCCTGTACGAAGGCTGTATGGCATTTAAAATGTATTGAAATGTATCCGAGCTCATTCGGTAATAATCATAGAATTTCTGTAGATCCTTTTCCAAATCACAATGTAGGTGGTGGAATTCTCCTAATGAATCCCTTTTTGATAGTATTGAATTAACCCAACATGAACTATTTGTATGGGTTTGCATCTGACGCCTCATCAGGTAGGGACTTTCCAACAAGTATATGTCCTCTACATCCATTTCACAAAATCACTGACACACCTGTTGACGGCAAGAAACACAGTCGAAAACTGCTCGAATATTCTACCTCAGTCGCTCCTAGTCGTCTAACTCAAAATCGGCTATAGTCACTCCAATTGTTAGTCGCTCAAATACGATTCCAGTGGACGACAGGCCTAAGAGTACAACAGTGACATCTGCGTCCTACCATGAAATTTTGGAGAAGTTCCTTCCAGCATAGTGGAAAAAACATCCACAAGAAAATCTGTGTCAACAATCCTTCTGCTCATCGGGCGGCCCTTCACCAGCAGTTTCTCCATGACAACAACTCTGAAGCGATTCATCATGATCCCTGCTCATCTGATCTTACACCAAGCGATTTTTGGCTTTTTACTAAAAGATACTTTCTGTGGCCGCATGTTTTCCAGTCATGTGGCTCCTGCAACAACGGTTTTCCAGTGTTCTCAACACTCACAGCATTCACAGTGGCTATATGGATATGGCGTCAACATTGTGAAAAATGTGTGCGGTTAGAGGGAGATTATATTGAGTAAGGACAGTTGTTTAAGCTTCTTGGTGTATGTGCTTTTCAGGAAAAAAAATTGGAGACCTTCGTACTTGAATGTACCTTGTACTACTAGCAAGCTATCTGAGGCCATTTCATATATTATATCAAAAGATTTTACTACAAAATAGAACACAGACACACTCATTTCCAATCCGATACAAGAAAACCATTCCAACACATGTGAACAGTGGAAAGGTAAGCAATGTGAACCATGACACAACTGGTGTACTAGACTGATTAACGTTTGCTGCCAATACTACAGTGAGAAAAAGAACAAATGGACCAGCGCTAATTCACTACCGTGCAATGGAGGGTATATCATCAGAGACTCTACACTTTGCTTCTTATCTCTTCAATTGCTGTGTCAACATTCTATTTCATCACAGACTGGCGCATTACAATCTTGCCTTACAGGCTTGAACCAGGAGGTTCAATAGTAGAGAGCATCTACCATCTAGTGGGGATGCTTGCCTATAAACGCTCCTCAAGTGGACAGCACCACTTGGTCGCTCCAGATGGGACTCCAGCTGATCAGTTACTCCTGGGCGCTGTGTTTAAGGTAGCAAGTTAGGCTTTGTGAAGAGAAGCTGAAGCCTTCAATGCCATTGAGTTTTTCAGACCATGCCTACTCATGTGCTTGGTACCGTTGAGTGGCAATCAGCTATTTAACCACATTGGACCAGATTCAGAGAATGAAAATAAGAAAGGAGAGTTACTCCTGGGCTAAACCATGTTGATTTCAGGGGGAGTCAAGTTAATTGTATTCTTTGCATGCAGGGATATATCTTTGAATTGCTTACTGCACACAGATATTGAGCATCTTTACTATTACAGTTATTTAGACTTGGGATAGGACACATCCCCTCTCAACTCTAATACTGTTTGCAACAGATGAAATATGACTCCCCTGCAATCAACATGGTTTAGCCCAGGAATTACTTTCCTCTCTTAATTTTAAGCTCCTTCTTAAGTCTGAATCAGGCCCATTGTATTTACCAGCGCTAGATATTGCCACATTATTGAAACAGTGTGCAATTAGACTAAAGTGACTTTTCTTGTATCCTTAATTCAGTTCACTTTGTGTGGATTATTGATGGTTCGGTTGCAACATTTATCTAGGCATATATTACTTTGAAGACTGATTCAAGGATCTCCATTGTCAGCCCGATATAGATATCTCCTCATATATCATCTAGAGTCACAGTTATTAATACAAACATTGGTTTTTGAAGGACATTTGTTCCCTTTGATATGTCTGATTGCAATCAGTAAATAAATGACTATTGGCTGAGAGCAGCAATTTGATACTAGCAAATAATAGGTGGCCACCACAACATAACATCTGTGGATACAGTTATATATAGTTTTTGTGCTCTGCTGATTTTTATTGGTTGAATTTATAATCAATGTGTTTGATAATGCCGTATCAATAAATTTTTATACTTTTATAGATTGTAGCACCAATACTTTTTTCCATTTTGAATTAATTTAATCTATTAACAATACTACAATAATAGAAATTCATAGAACTAAATGTAAATCGGAAATATACCACAAATAAAACTATTTTAGAAAAAAACCAAGAGGTCAGCCAAAAGATCATCTTTATTTAAAAGTTCGAGAATATTTTCTTTACCAAAATATTTCCCATGCTTTAAAAATGCCTTATTTTTCCCTCTGAACTTATTTGAAACCTTCTAGGATCTTTCTTCCTTAGGAAGAACCTGCTGTGAAAGAAATTTTTACAGTACAATGGAATATATTTATATTTCCTGTTATTTTACATGAAGGAACACAATAATAACATAAAATTCTTTACATACACTCACCGTGTGATCCACTTTTGTCCAAAAAATTGCTAAGGTTGAACAGAGTGTTTCGAGATGCCAAATATTGAATGAATCGCTAAAAGAAAAAAAAATATATATTATTATTATATTACACAGTAAATGCATGAAAACAAACGTCACCAAAAAATGGCACAATATCTCAGCAGAGGTAAAATGTCTTTCTCTTTATTAAATTTAAACCAAGAAGGAGGTTTTACAAAGCAGTATTTCAGGAAATAACAAGGTAAGTTAAGGGAAATCAGAGCACTGATCTGATTGAGCCAGTTAAAGCCTCAGACCCTGAGAATGAAGATGTGACAGAAGATGTCAAAGTAAAGAAGGTTGGAGAGATAAGATGGGGTAATTAAGGGGTTGAAGAAAACATGGGTGAGCATATTAAGCCCTACTATGGATTAGCAAAAATACAGCTATAGTAATAGCAGTTCATATGTTCCATAGTGAGACTTAATATGCTTTCATTATAGGCTATTAATGGACTGCATTTTAAGCCTTACAACAAAAGTATATATGGAATATAATTATTTATATTGCTCTATAGGCCTCCATAAAAGGGCTTAATATGCTTCAATATGACCCCATAATAAGCCATTGTGGGGGCATATTAAGCCCTAATATGGGGCATATGGAGGTCCCATAGTAGTGTTTAATAGGATCTTTTTGATCTTTTTGAGCATTTTACAATTCTATAAAGCATTTGTGCCTATATGCTACTACAACTAATAGAGGTAAATGAGGATACTATTTTTATTAGCAGCTTTTTATATAGTGCCATTATATGTAGCACTTTAGGATTCTTACAATTATTAAAAAACAAGACTGGGGAGTAACAGTGCCCTGATTACAACATTTAAACCTATGTAATGCCACATTATGAAGTTATAAATGCTAATGTATTAATCTGTGTTTACAACGAACAGTCAGCCCTCCTTTACAGGACATAATTTGTACCGAATAAAAGCAGTTCTATGCAGAGCATTTAGATTGACCTAATGTGTAATCCAAATATACTACACATTCGGATAACTGTATTTGACAAATGTTCACACATTGTTAGATAGCAAAAACAGGAGCACTTTCATGAACATATATAACAATGCCTATTTAAATATATTACATTTTACTGCTTCAATAATGGCAATAAATGTGAATCTTACCTCATTACCGTGGACCATTAGATGATGAGTAGTGACTAAGGCCTTAAACACAACTACCCAGCTGCTATTCGTAGCTCGTTCAAACAATGTATCTGCCATTTGAGGGATGTTCACATTGGTCTCATTGGTAGCTTGTATTAAATCTAAAAATAAAATATATGTTAAGAAAAAGTTGAGTGAGTAAGTATAAAAATATAGCAGTTTGCCAGTTTATATTTGAGTTTCAATAAACAAGAAAAAGTATTGCCAAACAATACCAATATAGAAAAATGATAAAATGGCTGTGAGGCTTTGAAATGGAAAGACATTTAATGCACTAGGTACAACATTAGACACACTGGTAACCAACCATATGCACAAAGGTCTTTTATACATCATGTGAAAACAGAAAGGTGTTCATTAATCACTTCAGTTCATGTGTGTAATGCTGCTAGACAGTAGAGATCTAAGACTCTGATTCAGAGCTGCACTTACACTTTTATTTTAGGTGCAGGTGTAGACCTGAGAAATACCATGTTAAACTGTAAGGGAGGTAATTTTAAATTGTGAAAGCAGAATTAACCTTAAGAGGTGGCATTTCTTAGCTCAACTCGATTTTATAGATGAAACATAAAGCTATGCAGTATTTGAGATCTATGTGCAAAAGCAAAGTATTTTCCCTGCATTCGAAAGATTTAAAATTACTTAGCATTCCTTACTTAGAAAATGGTTTAGCCGAACTGTACACTTACACCAGTTTTACCCTTACTCCCAAACTCTGAATCAGCCCCAAATCTTCAGATCTATGGGGATGTGATAAATTAAGGAAACCACTTATATTTATACTTGCCAAAATATGCAGACTATGCAATAGAAACTACACAATATAAAGTAAACCTACTCTAGCAGATAGCCTTATACTGTACTTAAAATTATTGCCCCACACAAAATTAGTTCGTCAAACAATATTTGAATTTAAACATACAGGGACTAGGATTACCACCTTTTTATCAAAAGATTCCCGGATAAAATAAACACAAAATCATAGAAACATATATACAGTGTGTGGATGCAAGTATTATTCCAGGAGATCTTGGGCCGTACGTAGAGCTCCGGCCGCATTGCATATGTGGCCGGAGTTTTCGGATATGAGCTACTGCGCATGCGCAGTAATTTTGTTACGACGTCTACGTTACTTGTTGCAACGTAGATTGCGTATACGCGGTCTTAAAGGCCGCATATACGCAAACTATGTTGCAACAAGTAACGTAAAGGTCGTAACAAATTTACTGCGCATGCTCATTAGCTCATATCGGAAAACTCCGGCCACATATGCAATGCGGCCGGAGCTCTACATACGGCCCCTTAAGTCCATGAACGAAACCCCTCTACACTCCGGTCTCAATTTTCGGACCATCCAGAGTAATCACAGACGGGTGGCAACCCTAACAGGGACTGATCCGGAGTTGAGAGTAAATACAAAAAATAAAAAATAAGGAACAAAACTGAACATATTCTTGCATTGAAGAGTTACTATTGTATGGAGAGAGACTCTTCTCATCTTTTAAAAACTAGTAGACACATATATTGTTAGAATGCCTTGTACCTAGTTGTATAACCAACCACTCTATGTTAAATTGGTCCCTGCTTCCTGATTAAATGTAATAGGACATCTTTATTAAGAAAAAGGTTTAAATGGCAAAAATCATGTTTTATTGCAGAGGGAAGCAAATTTCAAATGTGTAAACAGAATGATTTGAGAGGTGCTGTTATATAGCTCAATTCTAAATTAGAGTTTTAAATTAAGCTGTTCAGGCGTTACGTGCAATAA
>WWET01000373.1:681964-697379 GCA_011038615.1 Limnodynastes dumerilii
ATATATATGAAGAAAGGGAGCTGTAGAGAGTATATTGTTAGAGAGTATTGGGAAGATACTTGGTGAGGAATAAGAGTGAAGAGTGAATGCTATCTCAGGATTGTGTCCACTATCAAGGAGCTCATATTGCCAGGACATCTCCTGATTGTTTCCTTTAATCTTTTGACCGGCTTTATTCATCATTTTGCTTCTATCCTTGTTGCTTATTTGAATATATTCTGACAGTTGTATCTTCATATTATCCAATTCAGCTACTGTCATAATTACCAATCGGAACGATTTATTGATACAGCTACCACCAACGTGAAACAATTAACTTGTATGCTTGAAGGGTTTTCTATTTTCTACAGATTTAATTGAGAATTTAGTTGATTTTATTTCTATATATGACATGCATGTTACATGCATCAATTAATCATGTTGTAAATGTTATATATTGTTATCTCCCATTTTCAATATAGAGGCATATTTTAATAATTGTGCATTCTTGGAATGAATATTATAAGCTGTTATACCAACATACTGATGCCATTTTCTTGGAACCTCAACGGTTTAGCTGATCCTTAGTTCTTTTACCAAATATTCTTCAACTACCTTTTTTAATTAGTGGAAAATAGGGTCAACTGGTGGAAATGTTTTAATGAAAAATCCCCTGCAATCTTTGAACCCACTATTACATATTCTGCAAAATTGTCAAACCTACTGAGGATTTATATGAGCAATCAGTTTTTCTGGACAAAATATTAATTTTTGAACCTTTATTATCTTTTGCCCCTTCTCCTGGTATGACTTGTGGGGTATAATGCTGTGTCTGGTCTTACTATAAAAGTATTAACTCCTTACCCTTATTTTGTTCCCCACTAACTATCTTCCCAATACTTTCTCCCAATATATTCTATACAGCTCCCTTCCCCCCTTTTCAAATATATTCCTCTCCAGAGGTGGAACTGTTTTCTTTTTTTGGGGGGTTACTTTAATGCGGAGCAGCAACGGGAATGCCATTATAGGTAAACTATCCCTAACCTTCCTGTTGTAGTGGCTTGTGTAAGTCTCCTTACATTATTAATTCAGGATCAGGCCCTTAATTATTTCTTTATTATTTTTTTACTTTTATTGTTACCTTTTCCTAATTTGTTCCATATTTACATAGTTTTTAAACAAAAACAATTAATTTAGTTAATATGTTTTATTCTCAAAATTAATTTAAAAAAGCAATTATGTCTAAAATGCACATTTTCTTTAATAATTTACTTTATTTATAAGCTACATTCTCATATTATTAAGGTAAAAAGATAGGTTTGAATTACTAGGTCTTAAAGAAAAACTCTTACAAATTCGAGGAGCTTGATTGACTGTAAAAATGTTCCCATCTCAAATTGTAGAAAACCCCAGAGAAGTGTTAATTACAGCAGTATCCTAATGTGAAGTGTAATTTTGAGCACCATCAAAGAGTTTTCTGAAGTTATTTGGTGTAACTTAAAAGTTGTCTACAGTAATTTGATACCAGACAGGTCCTGTCCTGTTTTAGGTTATGTGTTGTCTCCGAAGATTGTCTGCCTGCTCAACATCACAAGGAATAAGACAGTTATGAGATTCCCCTGTGTAGTGACACCTCATGCTAGACATATGTGCTGGAGTCAAATCTTACTTGCTCTCACATTGCAAAACATAAAAATGTTTACCATTATTTACAGATAGATGCATCTAATTTTTAAAAAGTTGGAAAAAGGTACAGCAAAGTAAAGAATGTACAGAATGTCTGCACATTCTAGAACAGAAATATTGGATTTTGAGTTTATGAGGGTACAGGGAACTCTCAACCGACGTACATTTTACAAAAGCTTTTGTATGTCAGTGGAGATTTCACTGTACCTTCCTATACTGCCATAGCCGCAGTTCATGCTTACAGTTCTCATTGGAGTTGTTGAAAGTCATGCATTAACATTGATTATTTTACTATTCACAAGTGACTGCCATTACTTGAGCACTTTAGGTAAAACAGAGTGGGATATGGAGCACTATTTAATGATTACATATCTGACAATTTGGAGTTTAAAGAATGTCTCTGACAAGGAAGCAGTTCTGTTCACTGATCCAAGCATCTGCAGAGGTCTGTAGAGAACTGCAGATAAGGTTTGGTTTATGATTGTAATGACCAGATCCCGTACAACAGTTGATTTACGCAAGCAGTTTGTGCACTCACAAAGGTGACTATTAATTACATAGGACTTTGTTGGTTTAACAAATAATGTTTCCTTTTAGGAACATTGGACCTGATTCAAAGATTGAAAATAAGAGAGGAAAGTTGCTCCTAGGAAAAACCATGTTGATTTCAGGGGGAGTCAAGTTAATTGTATTCTTTGCATGCAGGGATATATCTTTGTTTTGCTTACTGCACACATATACTGACCAGCTTTACTATCACACTGTTATACCCCGTTCGCACTGAGCCAAAAACCCGGCATATTGCCAGAGCAAGCCCTAACGACCCGGGTCGGGGCTCAGTGTGAACAGGCGCACCTGCTGCAACCCTTGTCAAATGACCCAGTAATCAGACCCGGGACATTTGCAGGGTTATTCCCGTGTCAGACCCGGTTAGCCGCCAGTGTGAACGGTGCAACCAGAGTTTTTCAACCCGGGTAGAACATGATCTACTTGATTAACATAATTTGTTTAATATTGCCCTGGCAACAAATGTCACTTTTATTTTTGTATATTTTTTGTTTCATCGTTTTGAAAATATATGAAATCCGTATTATCTGGTTAACTAATGTTACACACATTAAACCATGTTGAATTCAGGGGCAGTCAAGTTAATTGTATTCTTTGCATGCAGGGATATATCTTTAAATTGCTTACTGCACACAGATACTGACCAGCTTTACTATCACACTGTTATTTAGACTTGGGATAGGAAACATCACCTCTCAACTCTAATACTGTTTGCAGCAGATTAAATATGACTCCCCTGATATCAACATGGTTTAGCCCAGGAGTAACTAAGTTCATGCACTTAACAAGGTCTGGATCCAGCCCATTAGCTTACTCTGATTGCGGTGCAAGTTCCAGAACCGAAGTTGCTTTTGGCTGTCTCTATTTCAAATGACAGTCATTTTAGAATTTTTTTTACGAATGGGTGAGTATGTGACCACTGGAGAGGTGAGTAAACCTATCTGGGGACTTAGGGTTAGGCTACGGGGGGGGGGGGGGGGGGGGGAGACTTAAGGTTAGGCTGCGAGGGGAAGACAGGGTTAGGCTGCGGGGGGGGAGACTTAATGTTAGGCTTAGGGAGTTTTTTGGATAGAATAGTTCGCAACGGGGACACACTCCTCTGATTGTATCATTTATGTAGTTGGTGGTAAAACATCAATAAATTGTATCCATGTTTAATAAAGTGGTGGCAATAAAATGTTTCACAATATTCACAGCAAACTAGAAATAACCAGTGGTTTTAGAAATGTAAAGTTGTAAAGTTAGGGAAATCTTATCACTAGATTAATTAATTAATAAGCATAAAGAAAGAATATAGGTATAAGATACCATTACAAATGTCTATGATAGCTGACTGCCTGTAAACACTAAGGACCTGATCCAGAGTGTTAGCACAGTGGATGCACGAATACGCTCTTCAAACTAGTGTGACCTATCTTGAGTTCTGATAGTATCAACTTCTGCATAGGTCATGCTGAAAATAGACACTCCTTTGAAAGATGCAAATGAAAATAGGCAGATAGACTGCAATGTATAATACTGCATCCTATACACATTTGCATGTTGCAAAAATATATTTATTTTGTAGCATTAAATAAAACCTCTAAACTATAATGTGAGCATTTTAAAAATGCCTGAGCACAATGTACGGCAATACGCTGCTATTCAAGATTAAATAAGTCAGTATAGTGTAGTGTATGACCAGAAGTGTGTTTGAAGACATAAATGATTCTTAAATGTAACCGTTTAGTATTTGTAAAATGTGTAGAGTCTGTTTTAACTAAAAATAGGGCCATTTAATAAAGGAAAAACTTAACTGTCCACTTTCTCATTTAAATATAGTGGAATACTGTGTTACATTAAGCACAGTGCATACAGGATCAGACACAGGCAGATAGATAGGTTTGTGTCTGTCTTTCTGTCGCTTTGCATCCATCTTTCTGTACTTGCTTCTGTTCCGCTCATGTGGAGTGCAAAATTCTGCTGCGCTTGCACCTAAAAAATTTTCTTCACAAACATTCCAATTTGTGACATTCATTTGCTGAACACATTAGTGTAAATAAACAAACTTTTTTCCCCCAATAATTTAGGGCTTCACTCTATTTACTAAAATATTTGTTGAGGCTCTATGGGGGGCGCGAAGACAGGAATAAGCACTAAGGGGTAGATCCAGAACTACATACACGAGTGAATTTACGCGCGCCGCTAGTGTAAAAGCGCTCATTAGTACTTACTGCGCATGCACGCGGCAGATGTTACGCCACGTAACTCAGAGCGTAAGGGCCAGACAAGTATCATCATCGTAACTACTTACGAAGGGGTGTGCTATTCATATGACACCCGTAATTATGCTTCGGAGGCGGAGTAAGGCATTTAAATCATACAGTATGGCCATGCTTAGGATTTACACTTGGAAAAGTTAAGGTAGGGTTTGGAAAGCGTAACACAGCTAAACTACGTATGACCCAGGGGACTGCCAAGGGGAGTGCATAGTAAATACGCTAGCGTAAGTACGCTACACTAGGAAATGTAACTGAAACGTAGCTCTGGATCTGGGCCTAAGGGCTCCTATTCCCATCTATTACAGTAGCCGAAATTTGTGGATTTTAATACACACCTTTATGGGGTGCGAGATAAAATCTACAATGTAAATTCCTGCAATATACCGTTCCGGAGGCACATCGCTCTCAATAGAATTACCCCCCCCCCCCATTTTTCTCACCCATCGCTCTCAATAGAATTCCCCCCCCCCCCATATTTCATATCAATGTGGTGATAGCTTTAAGGAGGTTTCTGTAAACTTTGATTCATTATAAACATAAAACTATATAGCCCTGTAAAAGTTTTTTATTTCCAGTATCTAAATTAAAGTTCAGGTTCAGACTTCCAGTTCCTGCATTCCACTCCATGGATTGGCTGCATTGTACAACCAATATAATTGTAAAATTATAATCATAAATTCCATCAAAGTATTTTAAAGTCTATAAGAGTCTCCAAATAAGAAAAATAGTACATAGTTAAAACAGATAGTGCTAAAAATACAGGAGTTTAATTTAAGTAATAAAGATAGCTAACTCACATATTAGCAACTCAATGGCGTTAGGTATGTTAATGTCCAATGTTAAAGTAGACTGCAATATGAGCTAGGCTGCGATGGGCACATCAGCGCCTGAGATAATGGACGCAGCAGGAGGACACCATATGCCCCAGCACGTGTCCTGAATTTCCCGGGTGTGCACATTCACACCTGGCCATGTGTATACTGAGCCCTGGAGGGAGGTGACTGCTCCAGTCAGGCGTAAGGATAAAAATGTCAGGAGCTGGAAGGGGAACCACAAACACAGAGACTCTGCAGACTGATCGGAGATTACAATGAATTCGCAACAGGCAAGAGAGAAGAGCAGTGAGTCGTACCAAGCCAGGACGGAGCACACTGCTGACACTGCCAGGTCTGTCATACTATCAGGAAATCGCTGGCTCACACCTTCCTCAGATGTACAGCAACTTCGATGTCAATATATATGTGACACCATTCTGTGTTTTCCAGGTGTAGGAGTATGTGGAGACCTTGGAATGAAACTCAAGTGACATCGGTATCTGCACAGCATATGTATGACATTCAACTACAGGTAAGGAGATATTTTTGTAATGTACTGCAGTAGACCTTACTGACATGTCATTGTTTTATTATACACATATCATATGTGAACCCTCTTTAATACCTCTGCTCCATCAGCCTCATAAATGCTTAAGGAGGTAATATAGCAGCCAACCAGTCCTAATTTCTAGAAGTGCTCCAAGGTTTTCTTCTCTTTCTTTATGTATTCTTTTTATATATATTTTTTTTATTTTAAAATATGTCCATAGTCTAGCAGATATCATGCAACTTTATCTATACATTACTTACATTGCATGCATCCTCTGGGCATTACAAGAGAAAAGAGTATGGTCATAGCAATATGACTGGGAATATATTGTATCAGTGTTACAGAGAATTATATATCCTTAGTTTCACCTGCTCAGCAACAACCTTGGTTAAGGTAGACTTGGAGTACACTAAGAATGTGTATTAGTAACATAAACACTTGATCAATGTTACTAATATTCATACCACATTTTGTTTTTCCAATTGTACAAACTTATATTAAGTGATGTAAGGATCTATTTTATTTTAACCTTATTAGAATTAGTAAATGATTAAATATTTACCTTTGCAAATTATAATGCAGTAATGGACAAAAGGCTATACTTATATTTCAAAACATACAAAACAAAACAAACATTAAGTGTATTTTTTTTTATAGTATTTTTTTTCATAAAAGTACAATTTTGTTACATGTTTATTTGCAATATTTGTGTATAAATCTTGTATTGCTTCTTTATGTCTATTAAATTGTTGGGGCATAATTATTTGTGTAATACTATCTCTTTTTGTCTCCAGTCTCGCACCATTAATCCCCAGTTCTTAAGTGACAAAATGAAGTTGCCATCTTTTCAACACCCTGTTAAGTAAGTACAATTATTACTGTATATGTGTTTATAACTGTCTCATTATTTTTGAAAAAATGGTAATAAAACTATATAAAACTCGTTGGGCCTGATCCAGACCTAGTTAAGTGCTTGAACTTAGTTACTCCTGGGCTAAACTATATTGATTGCAGGAGAGTCATATTTCATCTGTTGCAAACAGTATTAGAGTTGAGAGGTGATGTTTCCTATCACAAGTCTAAATAACAGTGTAATAGTAAAGCTGGTCAGTATCAGTGTGCAGTAAGCAATTCAAAGATATATCCCTGCATGCAAAGAATACAATTAACTTGACTCCCTCTGAAATCAACATGGTTCAGCCCAGGTGTAACTAAGTTCAAGCACTTAACTAGGTCTGGATCCAGGTTCAGCCCAGGTGTAACTAAGTTCAAGCACTTAACTAGGTCTGGATCCAGCCCATTATGTTTAGTAATTCTGAATTTTGACCTGTATTTATCAAAGTACTGGTAGAAAGTGTGGTCATACTGTGTCCTTTATCTGTTAGTGTACACACACTTTGGCTGGCAGCACTTATGGGATCTTATTGTCTGCCTGTATGGCCAGAGTTCTAAAAAACATGTCTGCATTGTGTGTATGTCTGCATGTAAGACTTACACTTGCTGTTATATGACTGGATCTAGATTGTGAAAATAAGAGGAAAAGTTACACCTGTTAGAAAATCACATTGAATTTCGGGGGAGTGAGATTATGAAAACTGAATTATGAAAATTCAACTCCCAGTATGTTCTAACCACAAAAGCATATTTAATACCTAGCATAAAATGATGAGTAAAGTGATATTATAACACCTGGAGAACCATAGATTGGCTGTGCCTGCTCTAGGTCTTGGCTCTGTACATATGTGCTATTACTATCACATTTGTTAAAGTCCTTTTTACTTTCTCTCCTCAGGTTATTCTGGCCTAAATCCAAATGTTATGACTTCTTGTATCAGGATGCTGAGGAACTGCTGAGGAACTTTCCCGTGCAAGCTACCATTTCCTTTTACCAGGAGTCAGACAGCAGCAGTGATTCTGATGATGAAAACGCTGATGAGAATTAGAACCACTCAATGCAAATACTGGTCCAGATTCACAGATGGTCACATAAGGGGACTTACGTTAGTCTTTTACATAAGTCCCCTTGAAATGTAACATTGGCACATGTGCATGCCAGATGAGGGACAGGTACCTAAAATCCGCATGCCTAAACACAACAGAACAGGCGGGGTTAGTTACGCTAATTAAGTGTCCAGAATTTCCGTAACAAGCCAGGGCCATGCACTCCCCTCCTTAGTGCTTAATTACAGAGCTCTGTGCATATGTAAGTCACACGGAGCATTGAATCTGGTCCACTGTGACTTAAACTATAAGCCTATAAGCAGAGACATACATATATTTTGTTTATGCGTTTAGGAAGGTTGTGATAATATCCTAAGTCCTTAATGTCTGCATATTTATATTGAATTTGAATTGGTTACTGTTGGATAAGTCTGTGAAGCAGCCATTTAGATTTGCCATTGAATCCTACAGAGATGTTTCTACATACTACCTGAATCTCAGTCTGGAATTGGTCTGTTTTATCGACCCAAAGAAAACCTCTAATAAAAAAAGAAATTACACCTTTATTAAAAACAATGTTTTGTAATATTTACAATGAAAAGTAGAATTTCTCCTAGTTGACTAAGAAAACACTACAACTAGCTGTTTCGGTCACTATTTTCTCATTTGCAGCCTGTACATACTTTAAAGTTGAAGTTTTGTTCTAAACCATGGAGTGAGTGAATGGCATCCTAGCACTGGATCATGTACTTGGGCTTATCACAGAAGTCAATAGTGAACATATATGCCTGCTACAGAACTCTAATGAGCAGACACTTTGCCATTACCTTTAGTTCACAGTAGTCTTTCTGTACTTGGCACATGCAGGCCTATGCAATCAGGGAGTGTGTGACCAGCTGTTCCTCTCCAAGCACTTTCTGCATTTAATATTAAATGTTGTACTAATTTATTTAATCTACATTTCTGTTTTGTAAGATATTATTTATAATAAAAGGTTGAAGAGTCAACTGACTTCCAAGCTTTGCTGTTTTTCTTATGTCCCCAATTTGTAATCAATTTACTATTTACTACTATTGTGGAAAGAAGAACTGTTGTATATGGGTCAGTGATGTTGGAGCAGACTATGGGCCCGATTCAATTAGGTTCATGCACCGCGATAGATGGGAAAAAGCTCACGATGCGCTTTTTCCCATTTATTACGGTAGCCGATTTTTATGCGCACCTCTATGAGGTGCTAATAAACCCCCCCAAAATTCGCATAATTAGCTTTGCCCCGCACATATTGCAGGTACAAGGCTAATTGAATCGGGACCTATATATGGTAGCAAAAGCGGATGTGGGTATGGAGCTGAGGCCACACAGAAAATGCACTTAAGCAAGTTTGTTTGTCCAATCCGTTCATGAAAACAAATATGTAACTGAAACTTTAGAAACCTTGAAAAACACAAACATTACAACATATAAATGATAATAGATCACACTGTGCCCCCACAAACTAGCTGCAGGCACTAGGTCTGTGCCATGATACTGCTGGCTACCGCCTTCTTGATAAAGCACTGATTTTGCAAGTAGTGACTAGTGCATGGTACCAGGGCTCTTGCACAAGCAGTATAGCAAAATGGTGTGCCAGGATAGAGCGAATGCCCTGCTTTAGTACAAAACTGGCAGTCGTACTTCCACTGGCGTCAAAGCATTTTCAGACTGACTGCACTCATCAGGACAGTCAGTCCAAAAATGCTTTGACTGCTGGGGGCCAAGCACGGCGGGCACCAGTGCTCTAGGCCCCCTAGACTCGTGGGGTTTTAGGCACCTGCCCATCGTACCCAGTGGAAAAGATGGTTGACTGTAGTAACTGACTGACTGGTTCACTTTATATACAGAGCTAAATGGAGGGAACTTACTGCACATGCTCAGTTACTCAGACTAGTGCTGATGTCATAGTCACTGTCACTCCCACTGTAAGATAAGACAGCACAGAGTGCTCTAGACTCTAATAAGTACAGTACACACTAGTAAGATATCTGGTGAAACAGTGTTTTGATTGTGTGACCGGTAAGATTATCTTTCGAAAAAGCCCCAGTGTGTACCCACCCTTAGGCCCTTTATCCATGTTCATTCGAAATCATGCCCTTACTAGCAGTCTTAGTCAAGGTATTGAGGCAAGGTAAACATTGAAGGAAATAGGTACTATTATTATTACTAACCAATATTAAACTGTAAGTTGCAAATGATCTTTTATTTTGAATGTCTCTTGCTCTGTGTACTATGTACTGGAAGATAAATCAGAAACCTGACTTCTGATCACCAAAGGTGGGTATACCAGTTATAAAGTAACTTTTGCGACATTCATACACTCAACAAAATTAGGTTGGCAGTGTAAGAATGTCTAACTGAGAACACTAAGGTAGACACAGTATTATTATAGAGCCCTTAGCGTACAGTAATAAAATAAAAGCCATTCTTAAGTCTTCATGCTCCTTTCTCCTCAAATGGTGACATCCCTGGTGTGGAATTAATACAAAAAAACATTTCAATGGCAGTCCCACGCTGTCAAAGCTTATATATAGAGGTCTGCTGCTGTCAGAACTGTCATTAGAAGTGGGAGGACATAGAAGCAGCACCTCTCTGCCACTTGTAAAGTTGTGTTAGATTCCTTGCATGCCAGGGCAGGATTGCAAACCTTTAGTTATGACATTTTACAGTACTTAGTAATGAACGTTCAGTTTTTCGGGGTAATAATAATGTAGTTTCAGCCCACTACATGCCGACCGGGGAACATGGGACATTGGGTTCCTCGCAGCTCCCTGACAAAGTCTTAGTGACGAAACGTGTAGGGTTTGCCTGAACTCTTCTCTAATTCCTAACCCTGCGACTTGTATGTGGATACCCACGTGGAGGTGCTTCTGCCTGGACCGTTTAATCCAGGATGCTGCATTGAACTGTGAGGAACCCAACAAGTGCTGAGTATTCTATGTGATATTTTACAAGAGATTTATCCTGTACTTGTATTTCTTTTTGCTGGGAATTTTTATGTTAAAAAAAGATTTATGGGGGCGTGGCCTGGCTGTTGGAGTGAGAGGACACGTTTTGGGAGAGCTCCTCTTTCACTCCAGCAAAATCCCTAATTATTGCCTTTTGCTGCACAACATTAGCCCCCTAATTGCACCCACTCTTATCTGAGGTCACGGAGGAAGTTCTGGTCGGCTCTGCGGCTCCATCTGCCCTGATTACGGCGCATACCCCGCTTTGGGCCTTCAAGGACTGCGGGCCTGGATCTCCGGTACTCCCCCCGGTGGGGTGAATAGAATGAAATCGCCTGCTAGCTTTCGCTTGGACAGTGGACCGGAGGGACGCCTTATCTTCCCGGCTCCTACACTGAACACCCGCCTAATAGACCGCCGCCATCTTCAGCCTCCGGACCTGGCCTCCATTCCCGCTTCCCTCCACGTGGCGTGGTGCGCTGTTCGCTGACCGACCCGCTGCCTCTATTACAGTAGGACGCAGGTCAGAACCCTCAGAACCCTCTGACTTTATACTGGAGGCCCATTGGAGAGACGCGGTACTGACGCCCACGCATCCCACAGCTGCCGCCTTATTGCGTTCAGACCTCTGGCCCTTGCGGTCCCAAGAGCATCTGCAAGAGAGCCATCTGGAGTTCTGGACATTTATTAGTGTGGGCCCCACTGGCTGTTCCCTGTTCCCCTGTATGTTTGCTGCAGATGTCACAGCGCTGAGTGACTTGGGAACAACCCCCTGACTCTCCTGCCCCATCTTTGTTCCCCTTGGGTATCATCTACTTGCCAGAAAGGTTCAACCTGCTCACAAGGGCTCCCTCCCCCATCAGCTAATTCAACGACAATCCCTCTCAGCATTATCTTGAAGATGTGACTCACCATTCCATCCTCGCCCATGCAGTGATATCAGTCTCAACTATCCATTACAATCCTCTGACTACCTACCTAATGTGATCCACTATCTCATATCTTAACTAATTGATACCTAATTTGGGCACCTCAGCAATCCGGAGACAGAGATCCCAAGCTACGGCGGAAGGGGGAGAACACAAATAAACAGCTAAATATCAGTTTACATAATTTGCTTGTGTTCCTTCAGTATGCCTCCAAAGAGAAATAAGGCGGCTCCCCTACCCCCACCAGTGCGGTTCCCGGTGGTGCAGTCATCCAAACCCGCAAATAAAGCATCAATTTCAGGAGAGGGTACCTTATCTGCAGCAGTGAGCACCCCCGCACCGCAATCTCCCAGACTCACCCCCTCCAAGGACCTGATCCCTAATATTGATCTTGAAGCTCCACTTACAGGGTAAATAATGTACCAATTGCTGACAGTGTTTAAATATGATTTGTCATCTGAAGTGAAGGCGGACGTTAGACAAATTAAGCTTGAAGTTTCGGAAATTGGTGAACGAGCAGATCACCTTGAAACAAAGATGGAAGAATTAGTCTCATCCCATAATGCTGTAATCAACGCCCATGATGCTCTCCAATCCGAAGTGCATCAACTCAAAG
Organism: Limnodynastes dumerilii; assembly: GCA_011038615.1. Taxonomy (NCBI): domain Eukaryota; kingdom Metazoa; phylum Chordata; class Amphibia; order Anura; family Limnodynastidae; genus Limnodynastes; species Limnodynastes dumerilii. Next base: position 694,290 of record WWET01000373.1, read on the forward strand.
ATAAAATAGCAGACATGGAAGACCATTCCAGAAGGAACAACGTTAAAATCAGAGACCTCCCCGACTCCATTCCCAACAAAGACCTCCCACAGTTTGCTCTAGCTTTCGTAAAATTCTTCCTGATGCCACAGACACTGACTTACTCATAGACAGAATCCATAGTCTACCGATACCTCGCGTCGCCACCGGAAACTTTCCCAGAGACACTCTTCTTCGACTTAATTTCTTCCATATCAAAGAGTACACAAGAACAAGTACTGCAAAAAGCCAGATCCATCGAGTTCACGGGCATTCTTGAAGGCCTTCAACTATTTCCCGACTTCTCAACTGCGACCCTTGCTAGAAAAAGCAACACCCAATTACATTGGTCATGCTAGATAACGAGATTCTGTATCGTTGGAGCTTCCCAGTTAAGCTGATAATCCAACACAAAGGTTCCTCATACGTGATCTCCTCGGTGGAAGCAGGTACTAAACTTTTAGCTGAATGGAACCTCTTGATCCCATCACCGTCTTCCTCCAGTCAACCTCCGGCTCATCTCCAGAAGGAATGTACCCCAACAGGCTGAGTCTTCTGATGATCACACTGCGTCCAACCAGGCCTGTTTATACCTTCTAGTACATGCTCTAATATAGTAACTTTAAAGTTTCTGAATATTGTGGACTAATAATATCAATGTGTTGGTTGTTTAAGTTACAATTTGTATATCTTTCATATGTCTAAGTTTATTCTACATCGCAATGTTAGTGGTTGATTTATTCCTCTGTCGCTGCATGGGCGTGGGCGGGCCTTGAAACCCCCCACCCCCCTCACTCTGCTCTTTCCTGCACTTTTCCCTTCTTCCCCATGCGGTAACCACTCTGGCCCTATATTTTGGGCCTTCTCAGTTTTCTCTTCCCTTTTTTATACACCTATCCCCTTCCCCCTCCAGGGGACTTCCCCCTTGCTTTTGATACACCCCAAACATATGTCTATATTGCCTCTGCAGTGGGTGAGATCCTATTTATCAATTCCTTGCGTTGCTGACATATTTATTCCTAATGGTTACATTTTTGTCTCTTAATGTTAAAGGTTTAAATTCCCCCAAAAGCGGAGACTAGCCCTCTCTACTTTTCATAAGTATAGAGCGGATGTTGTTGCAGTTCAAGAGACACATTTTTCTTCTAATAACCTTCCTGCCTTCAGAGACCCGCGATACCCCCTCTGTTTTTATGCCAACGCCCCCTTTAAAAGAAATGATGTAGCCCTTTTATTTAAAAGAGGACTTCAGTTTGACCTTGAATCCAAAATTGAAGACAAAATTTGCTGCTATTTAGTATTATTATTTAGTATTAACAGGGTGTTTTGAAGGCCAGAAATTAACAATAGTCTCCCTTTACGCCCCCAATTCTAGGCAGGTTCCCTTCCTCCGCCACCTGTGTGAAGTTATACAAAAACATAGGAAAGGGGGACTAATCATTTTAAGTGATTTCAATCTTGTTCTCGACCCAAAACTAGATAAATCCCGCCACAGCCTTAAATCCCACCTCTGATCCATCTTTAGCCTTTAAAAGCTATTGGCAGAATTTGATCTTTACGACACCTGGAGAGTCCATAACACCAGAGTAAGAGATTACACTTTTTTTCTAACCCACACAACTCATATTCCCGGATAGACCTCATACTTACGGACAAATGGTCTCTACAACACCCCCAGTCAGCCCCAATCCTCCCTATAACGTGGTTGGACCATGCTCCGTCGTGCTGGACATGGGAATTCCACTCTTCTAAGATCCCTCCAAGGCCTTGGAGACTACCTGAATATTTACTTTTGTCTGCTGAGACTCGGCCGGCTATATTCGATGCCTTGAAGCTATTTTTCAAAACCAACGCCACAACAGACACATCCCTTGCCACCCATTGGTGTACATTGAAGGTGGTAGTGCGAGGTTCCGCGAAACAGGTTGGGGCTAGAGTTACAAAACAGCGGAAGTTACTTCTTTATGACCTAGAAGCTAAAATTACGTCTTTGGAGCATCAAAATCAACGGTCCCCATCTAAATCGCTAAAAAAAGAGCTATCAGCAGCCAGAAGCCAGCTTCAAAAGCTTCTTATGCTCCGCACAAAAATAGACCTCACTAAGCTGCGTCAACGCTTCTATTTGGCTGGCAACAAAGCAGGGAAACTCCTTGCGAGAAAACTTAGAGCTACTCAAGCCCAACACCGAATCAAACATATAGATACCCCAGCGGTTATTGCCAATAAATTTGCTGAGTATTATTTGCAATTATATAATCTCAACAGAGACATACATACCCCTCAGCCTGGATACCAAAAGGTTTGAACATTGAGTTTGAAATAAAATGGTTTTTATAGATAGTAATATTTTTAATTGCTTACTAAAATCCTTGGATAATGGTATTTTAATCTACAATTAAATTATTAATAAATAAATAATTCTGCACTTTATATCAAATCACTTAATTTATAAATTTGCACTAATATTTAATGTATTAAAAGGTGTATAAAAAAGTAGTATATATTAATTAGCTACATTACCTTATATCTTACCATTGTTGTACTTATGGTGTACCCCTCCCCCCACCCTGTTTTTTTTCTGTACCCCTTAACCCCTTGAAAATGTGTGAAACTTCAATAAAAATTTATTGATGTAAAAAAATAAAAATAAAAAAAATATATATTTATGCACTATGGAGCGCCCCTTCTATTTTTGATTACTTTTAGATTGGATTGCAGAAACTTGGACTTGGATTGTTTGAACTATATACTGTATATAATATTTTTTTATATATATTTTTTTCTTTAAGCCACCGCATTAACTAGTTAAATTGCCGGCTTTTCCATTAAAAAGCTGACGGGTTGAAGTCACCAGACATGGGGAGAACATATAGGGCCTGATTCAGGTCTGCACTTAGCCTTTTTTAGGTGCAAGTGTAGACCTGAGCAATACCACGTTAAACTTCAAGTGGAGGCAAATTTAAACTGTGAAATCAGAATTACAATTGAGAGGTGAAGTTTCTTAGCTCAACTCTATTTCATAGATTAAACATAAAGCTATGCAGTTTGTGAGTTCTATGTGCAAAAGTAATG
>WWET01000373.1:697423-708165 GCA_011038615.1 Limnodynastes dumerilii
TGCAAAAGATAGATTTCAAATGAATTAGCTCCCCTTACTTTGCAAAATGGATTAACCGAGCTGTACATTTGCACCAGTTTTTCCATTATGCCCAAACTCTGGATCAGCCCCATAAACTCAACACAGAAATGCCAATGTTTTAATTTTTCTTGTTTCTGACAATTTAGAATAGAATTATATGAGAATATATAATTATCTAATATACTGAAATTTTTGACATTCATTTATATTCACTTCACACTTAGGGTCCAATTCTATTTCCAGTGATGTAGCTACAGGGTGCAAAATTCCCTAATTTGCATAAAGTTTGGGTGTGAAATTGATTTTGCACCATGCTATTACATCACTACTTTTTACTAAGTTAACGCACCCAAAATCTAGCATCACACACAGACTAGTTCCCCTATCAAAGTCATTGTGGTTGTGTAAAAAAGTTATTCAATTGCTGAATATCATGGTGCGGGAAACATTACACTTTTTAATTTGAACCTCTCTGCACTGCACTATATCCCAATATAAAACCCCTTTCACATAACCACAAGAAATACGACCAGATTCCTATATACAAATGACACTGACATGACATTAGATCATGCCAGGATCATACAGAACAAGAAAGCACGCACCACGAATGAGAGCAGCAGACAGAAGGAGGGAAGACAGCAAAGGTAAGTAAAGTATAGGACTCAAAAGGTTGGTGGGGAATACCAGGGAAGCTGGAGACACATGATGGAAAATACTGGGGAGGCTGGAGACACATGATGGGGGATACTGGGGAGGCCAGAGACACATGATGGAGAATATTGGGTAAACTGGAGAGAGGTGATGGGGAATATTGGTGAGGCTGGAGACCATGATGGGGAATACTGGGGAGGCTGGAGAGACATGATGTTGAATATTAGGGAGGATGGAGAGACATGATTGGAAATATTGGGGAGGCTGGTGTCACATGAATGGAGAATATTGGGGAGGCTGGAGTAGCACGAATGGGGGAATACTGGGGAGGCTGAAGTGACATGGGGTGTGGGTCCCCGGTTAGAAAAGAATGGGGAATACTGGGGAGGCTGGAGTGACATGAATGGGGAATACTGGGGAGGTTTGAGTGGCATGAATGGGGAATACTGGGAAGGCTGGAGTGACATGAATGGGGAATACTGGAGAGGCTTGAATGGCATGAATGGGGAATACTGGGGAGGCTGGAGTGACATAAATGGGGAATACAGGGAGGCTTGAGTGACATGAATGGGAAATACAGGGAGGCTGGAGTGACATGAATAGGAAATACTGGGGAGGATGGAGAGACATGAACTTGGAAAACTAGTAGGCTGGAGAGACATGAATAATAAGATATAGTCTATATTGTTTACCAATTTTTAGGATAAAGTGGGAATTGTATAGCAGAGATTAATGCGCTCTCAGTGCTGGATAGCAGTGATTATGATTTGCTTTCTTTTATTGTGGTTACAAGATTGTGTTGTATGACGCTTACATTCTTAATATAGTCTAAGACGGTCACTAGTGTTAAATGTTAAATAGTTAAACTGAAGGGCGCAAATTTAAAGTTGGCAGGGGGACGTCGAAAACCCTAGCACTGGCCTTGATCAGGGACCTGATTCAGAATTAAGAAAGTGCTTAAAATAAGAGAGGAAAGTTACTCCTGGGCTAAACCATGCTGATTGCAGGGGGAGTCAAGTTAATTGTATTCTTTGCATGCAGGGATATATCATTGAATTGCTTACTGCACACAGATACTGACCAGCTTTACTATCACACTGTTATTTAGACTTGGGATAGGAAACATCATCTCTCATATCTAATACTGTTTGCAACAGATGAAATATGACTCCCCTGCAATCAACATGGTTTAGTCCAGGAGTAACTTTCCTCTCTTATTTTAAGCACCTTCTTAATTCTGAATCAGGTCCCAGACCCTTTAAAAGTAATTAGTAATATACAAATTAGAGCAGATGCATGAATGCTGTGGATTCATTACCAATTGGAATTACAGAATACTGGTTTAGACCAAGATTACACCATCCATCAATAAATCAACTGTATGTACAATGCTGAAACATGTAACTCATAAATAGCTGGAGACACTGTAGTTGACTGTATGAAATTTTGCAGAATGAATAATTAGGAAATTGCATTACACATAATTGCACTTCTTAAAACAGGGATAATAAAGAATTGCATAAAACAGTTTATTATTTATTATCTATATTTATATTATATTATATATATCTATTTTTATTTACTATTTTAATATACATAATTATGCAATTGTCATAACTAGATCGAAAAAATGTACACATCTCACAATGTCAATGTTAATCATTTAAATTTAATTAAAGGCTCATAATTAATATAATGAGTTGATACAAAGTTATGCATTTTTATGTATCAATATGATCAATAAAAGCTAGGGCATTATATGTGTTTCTATTTTGTACCCATGACCTTAAATTGACAGAAGCTACTGAGTGCTGGCATTGTTGCGGCAAAAGGAGCAGATGGGGCAGATGAAGGTTTCTGTCCCGGCGCCATCTGCCCCTGCACGCGTCTAACTTATCTTAGGTGTCCCCAGTCACACTTGGCCATGAGTACTTGTGCTCGAAGTGACAGCGCCGTCACCTCCGGAGCCTGGGACATGCAGGAGGGAACTTGTCACGGAGGAGTCAGATTGCAGAAGACTTCTTCCCAAGGAGAATGCATTAGTGTTATAACGTAAAACGTCCCAATTGTTTAGTCAGTGTCCATGCTCTCTAATAAGGACGCTCGGCAGCAGTAAGATCGGCAGCAGTGGGCATCTTCCTATAATAAAGTATGTAGGAGCTGCATATAAAATCTGAGTCGCTCATTGTACTGTATATTAGTGCATCATTGTGTTATGACAGTGTTGTACTGTGACACTCATATTAAGCTTCTTTAGCAGCCTCTACCCAGAGTTATGGATCATACCAACAGCTATACTGTTATTACTTTATAAATCTATTACTCTCTGCAGTGTGTAAATATAGCTTATGTGTCATATATAGCTATATATCCTAGGATTTTATTTGGTATTTTGTATATATGGCACACTAAAGCTTTAGCGTGGTAGTAATAATGCCATATATATATATATATATATATATGTATATATAGTGAATTACAAAAGGATATATATAGTATTAGCTCATGTTCTGCTAAAGTAGGGTACATATATTAATGGTCCACTCAGCCGATAATTGGTTGAACTTTACCTAAAAGCCAACCAATCATTGTGGGCCTGATCCAGACTTAAGATTGTTTTACGTACGCAAGTGTACCTGAGTTACGCATTACTCGGTATAATGCACTCCCCCTGGCACTTCCCTCGCACGCACGTAACTTAGGTGACTTACGCATTCAGAACCCTACTTTAACTTTTCCTTGTGTATCTCTGTGCATATGTAACGCCTTGTTATACGTAAGTACCTACCCCAGCCCATACTGTACAATTAAAATGCCTCCCTCTGCCCACAATGCGTATAATCGGCTTGCATAGGAATGTCACACTCTATTGTACGGAGTTACGTACAAGCTACGTACGATCACAGTTACGAAGCGTAACTTCTGCCAAGCACATGTGCAGCGCATTGCCAAAGCCAGATTTACGCATCCAGCATGCATAAATTAGCTACGTTATTAAGTCTGGATCCAACCCTATACCCCACATGGTATTAAGGTAACTATGCACTTCCCCAGCTCCAGACAAAGCGATCTGACAGCCAGAGTGTACATACTGCCCAAACCCCAGGCAGAAAAGTTGACCACCACTGTGTAATCCTCTAGGATCATGCAAACCAATCGATACTTTTATTGGATTGGAACGTTTTCAGGGCATTTGAGAAATCTGTCCAGCATTCACACTACATAATTCCAGACCAATCACCTGATTATTATGTAAGCAGCCCGATAATTGTATATAGTGTATACTCAGCTTTGCATGTGATGTGTATTAGGTGGTCTGTACATGACTAATTATAGAAAGTAAATGTGTAGGATATTATGGGTCTTATACTGTCACACACTATAATATATGTTGGGTATATTACATGGTCTGGGTATGCCACACAATATGCTCTATATAGTGTGCTATTCCCAAATGCAGACAGCTATTTCAACACTTACTGTGTAATTGTATAGGATCTTGCAAACTGACCAATACATTTATCGTCTGGCAGCATTACTGGACCATTTTGCCAGTCGTTCCAGCGTTCACATTACACAATTACCTGGCCAATCACCTCATTATTGTGTAATCAGCCACATAATTGTATAATTTATACTCCTTATACTTATTCTTTGAGACCACCTAGTACAGAGAGTATCGTAATGACCATCCCTCAACACAGACAGCATTCTAGTAATCACAAAGTACAGTAGTATGCATCCTGCTGGACTCCATTTTATACAGACAACATCTTTGTGACCATCACCCGTTACTGAGAACATTCTAGTCTTTTACAAACATAAGAGGAGCTGAAGTGTAGTATCAAAAGCCATTAGCCTACTGGGAGAATTCCATGTACATCCTATGGCCTATCCTCCACTGCCCACCACTTAGGGTCCTATGTCTCTGAGGGCCCCGCATCAATGCTGGATTATTGATGAGCTCAGGCCATCCTTTCTCAGGGTCCCTTAGTGCTAGCCACAGCACCCACACACAGGAGGCACGCTCTTTCCACGCGTCTCAGTTGCCTGTTATATCAGAGCAATGCTATGGCAACACAGGTAACTATCATGCTGATTGGTGTGTGACTGGAAATTATAATCAATCAGTGTAAAAAAACCTGATGTAGGACAACAGGAAAGGTGAGTACTTCAACAGGGTTGATCTGGGGTCTGATTTTAAGAGGAGATTTTAGGGTGTGAAATAAGAGCTGACTTTTAATAGTGGTGGAGTTCTAATATTTAAAGAATGTGGTGTCTGCCCTATAAATGTTTCAAATAGAGCCTTGCAAAACCATGGGCTGCCTCCAACTACTATATTATTATTATTACAACAAATAATTGTAATAATAATTTCAGCTTTTTTATTAGTCCTAATAGTATGAAATAGTAAAAATGGCAAGTATCCTTAATTAGAGCTATGGCAACAACTAATTTGTCAATGATACAGACGACATCACAATGTCTGTTCATTGCTGAAATTGTTCATAGAAGTATGACTGTCCATGCTCTCTACTCCACTCTGTCCCCATTCTCTCTTCTGGAAGTGTGCCTGTCAGTTACTCCTGTCACCTGACTGCACGCTAAGAACCGGATCCAGACCTGGGAACAGGACCCCACTTTCGCATGCAAAGTGTGTAAGTGGGGTGTTCTGAGGGGAGGGAGCATGCGCCCTCCAGATGTTACGTATGTTTTACGCACGTAACTCCTATCACAAGGAACTTAGCTCCATACGATAGGTATTGCGATGTAAGGGGCTTCCCCTCCGTCCAAGGTGGGCGGATGAAACATTTTAAATATACACAGTATGGGTGGGATTAGGTATTTATAAGCGGATCATCGGTCTGACAGACCACTGATCCCCTTGTGTGACTTAAAGTTACCCTATGGCAGCGTAAATCACACAATATCCACACGAGAGAGGGGGGTGACGGGGGGGGGGGGGTTCACCCCNNNGGGGGGGGGGGGGGGAGTTCACCCCCTCTCTCCTGCGGATTGACAGATCCCCACACTTCTGGAAAGCATCAGGTCCTAATTGTTGAACTCATTATAGGACTAAAAGGACATTTAGGGGGAGATGTGAGTATATGCAGTCTTAAGTCCTGTATTATTTAAAAAAAATTGCAGTTAGGTGGTGAACATCAGCCTAATTATACTTGCAATGTGACAAATTTTGCACCCTTGCACTTTATATATGTAGTAAAACAAAATGTAAACATTTATATTCGACAATGATACATAGACAAGTCTCAATGAGGGGACGCTACTTATTATGGTTCATTGCAATATTTGTTTCATAATTGACTTTTGAAAAACATTACTGGCTTGCTGCCTGGGCTGGAAACTGCTTATGCAATGCAGTTTCTCAACAATATGTTTTCAAATAAATAATAGAACACTGCCTAGAAGCACAGAGTGATGGAGAAACTGTTCCTAATGACTTGCTCTTAGCTTAAGTTACTTTTTGTTAGTTTGGAAACTGATAGGACTGCACTCAACATCTGTGAAAACATGTTAATATAATTGACGAGACTGCCCTCTGCTGGTCATAAATAATATAACAAATATTGTTGGTGTAAAAAAACTCAGTTGATGACTCAAATTATTTTAACAGTTTAATACTATTTTTTCACTCATGTTTGCATTTTTATTGTCTGGAGATTTTTGTCTGAAAAGCTGTTACTATCAGCGCCTATCCAAAATGTAAGGGTGCTGCCCTCTACAGTTGTCAGTAGATACTGACACAGTGCCTGGTCTACCACTGTAGAATATTAGGCCAGACAAGGTATATATGTCACTATGCACAGCTGTCAGAATGGATTTGACGTTCGTAACGCTAACAGTTAACCTGAGTAATAAAGTGCTGACAGGATTAACTGATTGGCACTCTTTTGGAGAAAAGAGAGCTGACAGAGCAGAGAGAGCAGAGGGCCAGATTTACTAAGCTGCGGGTTTGGAAAAGTGGAAATGTTGCCCAATCAGATTCTTGCTGTCCCTTTCCTATATCATACTAGAGAATGTCAGCTAAAATCTGATTGGCTGCCATGGGCAAAATCTCCACTTTTCCTTTCCAGCAGCTTAGTAAATCTGGCCCTTTGAGTATTCTTTTAAAGGTAAATACAAATAGCTAAAATGAAGACACTGTTTCTGGAAGTCAAATATTCCCTGTTGGTGTTTTTTTATTTTAAATCACATACATACCGGTAGTTCTATGAACCAACTATCCAACAGTGTGCTTTAAAAGAATAAAACCAATACATAGATTTTATAACATTATATGCAATATATATTGTATTTGTTATTAATTGGAGGATGCACCTAAAAACAAACATTTTAAAATGCCATTATTATGCCATTACTCACAGGCTTATGTGTGTGTTTATAAAATTCTAGCTTATTCCATAGCACTGTATAATTGACAGTAGACTGATCAAATTGACAGCCAGCAAAAGCAGTATGAGGATGCTAAGCCGAATTCACAACACCATACGTATTGCACATTTGTCCGTAATTTACCGATACTAACTACTACGCATGTCTTTAAAGACTGCATATATGCAATCTACGTAACGAAACCATACGTAGAACACGTAAAATAGTTACGTAGTACATCTCCACTTTTCCAAACCCGCAGCTTAGTAAATCAGAGTGTGTACAAAGCGGAGGAGAGAGTGGATGGGTGCTGGAGCAAGGTCAAGGTAAGAATTTTTTTTTAACTATACCCTTTTTGATTTTGGCAGTGATACAGTCAATTATTGTGTTGGCTGTATCATTGCCAAATCTGTTATTATTGCTGTAAGTGACTGGAACCGGCCAGCATCCATAGATGCAGCACACCAGAGAGGAGTGGAGAAATGAAGAGCCATGAAAAGGTGTGTGTGTGTGTGTGTGTGTGTGTATTTACATAGTTTAGCATCAAAAAGTTCAAAATATTTTAGACTGTTAGAAAAATGGTGAATAAAGAGACAAATACATTCTATAAAAAAAATGTAACCAAAATGTTCAAATCTATATGAGTTTATAAAGTTATTCAATATAAACACTTTACAGAAATTTAGTACAGGGAGAATTTTACTAATTTCTTTAAATTAAATCAATTACTATTACATTGATTAAATTCTCCCCATACTATATTTATAGAAAGTGTTTACATCATCAAACAACATTATAAATTCATAGCATATCATATAGATATATTAATATTTAAAGAGCGTGGTCATATTTTTTTAACAATCTCTTTTTCTTATTATTCACTACAGTAGTTTACTTTTCTCCTTTTCTGTAGGTAAATGACATTCATTTTAAATAATATAAATAATGTCAAATGACTCAGGGAGTGCGCCAAAGCTGAGCTTTGTCCATCCTATGTTTTCAAATGTTAGTCAGAAGGTTAAATTCTCTATTAAATAAAAGTGGCCTCCCCAGCCAAATGCAAAGTGTGTAGTGTTGACATACTTAGATTTTAGGTAGGAGAGAACAGCTTTTTAAGTGTATAGGTTCTTTCAAGTTACATCATTATATTTGGACGGAAGTTGGAGGGGGTGTGCCAGTGTTCTCTCCCACCCAGGGCACCAAAATAGCTATAAACAGCGCTGCTCTACTACCCCTTTTAATATCTCCAACACTATTGCGTGTGTCCCTATTCTCCAATTTCCTTTGTGTACATTTCCCCTATGTCTCTGTCTTTTTTTTTATTTTCTAACCTGTCTCCTGATTTTATTTATCATGCTGTCTTTCCCTCAGCTGTATGCCCATAACCCATGTGTCCCATGTCCTTTCAAACCTACATTTGTCTTGCCCTTCATTCTCCCACCCCTAATTTATTTTATAATTCTGCCCTCCAAAAAGGAAAAAAACAAACATTGAATTAAACAAGTAACTATTTTTTATGATTTTGTTTTAAAAAAAAGAGAGAAGAAAAAAACCCCCCACAACAAAATAAACACAAAGGGCCCAATTCAATTAGCTAAAAAGCGTTCGGCGGCGTATTTTTAACGCTATTTTTTTGTAAAATTACGGTGTCAAATGTGCTTGCTTCAGGTTCATGTTATGTTGGTCACCAGGGATATCTAATAGTGTGTAGCCAGCATTGCAAAAATGTATAGCAAGACCAAGGTTTTTTATTAACGGAGTAATCTGGGAAAGGCAAATCCCTCATTAGCCTTGTGGCTATGACACAGTATACTATGTTTAAACACAATTATAAGTCAAAGCAACAATATAGCATTATGTAATTTGGTAAACTTCCACTTATGTGAATGTACTTTGTAATTGGTGTTAAATATTAACTCCATTAGTGAGTGACAACCTTATCGCTGAGATAAAAGCTACCAGATACAAAATAGAAAATGTATCAAAAGTAATAATACAAATAGAAAAGAATAAATCAAAAAAGTGTTAAGTATAGTATTAATTAAAGAAATATATTTTTTTCACTTGGTCCTAACATTCACACAATTTCAAATGGCAGTTAAATCACATAGACAGATGAATGCAAAACCTCAATTTTTTTTTTTAAATGAATATTTAGTAAAAGGCATCTTAATTAAAATAGAAAAACAAAATTCATACATTCATACATAAGAAACATATTAAATTTATTAACAAATCTGGTACTAGATAAATAAACACAATGATTCATAAAAATAAAAATACAAACAATAGAGTAAACAAAATTATAACCAACTGCCTATGCAAATTAATAAATGTGTAACTAAATACTCTTATAATATTAGCTGTAGTAGCAATCTCTCACCCTGCTAAGAGGGTTTAGATATTATTTTCTGAAAACATATACAAACAACTCATAGTCTTTGAAATATGTAAAATGTGGAGTGTCCAAAAAATCTTTGGAAATGGAGATATCCAAAATAGCGCAATGCACTGTCCCTTTTTAATAAAAATGATTCACAGGGTAAAAAGGTAGACTTCCAAGATGTTGGTTAGGATTCAGTGTTATTTAGGATCAATATGATAGTAATCCAAGATAAATAAAGTGCATAGATGTAACAATGTAATTTTATCAATGAAAGGTACCACAGGCACAAGAAACTAGTGTTTCTTTATGTAGTGCTGTCTTGTATAAATAATAGAAGCAAAATAATAGTTGCTACTTATCTTCAGCACTTAGCGATGTCATACAGTATAGGTCTCATTTTTCTTCTTTTCCCCCCTTAATTAAAGTAATTAGTGTTGTAGTTATAAAACTAAATATAAATAAAATATAAGCAATAAGTTTAAATGCAGTTCAGTGGTAGTGAAACCTGTCTAACGGGTATATAAATATAATTTATAATACAATTAAAACTATCTATAAAGATGTATTGCAGGGAAGTGCACACAATCCATATTTAAAGGTGTATCTTGCATCTTTTCCATTTGGAGGCGCTGTTGGATCACCTCTCCCTCTGTTTATTCTGCTCATGTTAAATCTTATATTTGCCATTAGGTGGTGTATTATTCAATATATAGCTACAAACTTATTTTGTTATTTTGCTATTTATAAATACACCAAATGTTCTTATTTTATATTGTAATCTGTTCTCAGAAAAGTATTAGTGTAACTATATTTGCAGAAAGACAAAAAAGGTTAAGAAAATCAGATTTGACAATATAAATTCTAATTAATATTCTGCCCTATATGTCACTTAACTCAGACAGCTGCAGTGGAGCACCCAGGGAGAGTTCTGCTTTCCCAGAAACCCCCCACATTGAACAATTTTTTAAAAAACAAGTTGAAAACATGCCCAAAAACTGGAAAATAAAAAAGGGCGTGGCAGACTCACATAGAGGAAGATGGTAATGGCCTGTGCTGTAATAGGGAAACAGGTGGGGATGGTGAATGGGTCACAACAAATTCAACAGTGCTTATGCACTGACACAAGCTCTGGACCATTATGTAATATGCTCTACTATTGCTATCAGTATTTGTTCTTTTTTCCACAGGTAACCTCAACTGAGTGGGCCTAGTTTAACAAAGCCTCTGTGCAATTGTAAAGTATTGTCTTTCTTTTGTATTTATATTTTAATACTTCAGTGTTTTTGGT
>WWET01000373.1:711643-729773 GCA_011038615.1 Limnodynastes dumerilii
GTCTAGGGTCAGTATAGTTTTGAATAAACAAATGGGCAGACTAGATGGGCCATGTGGCTCTTATCTGCCGTCACTTTCAATGTATCTATGTTAGATGTGTACTTTCAAAATAAAACTACTATTTTAATGTGTGAAAGAAGTAACTTATAAATCACCAAAAAAATATATATATATTAAAAACTGGACTTATTACAAGCAATAACTAATGCAATTCCTTAAGGTAGAATTTCTATTATTTTCAAATCTACATGAAAAACTGCTTTCACAGAGAATGTTAATGGATGTCTTAGATGTCTTGGCAGTCAGATAGTACGACCATATTATCAGTATTGTCATTTTACAAAGGTTTTATTTTTTTAATTTAACAGTGCCATCATATTAAGAAACACGGTTTCCAGCTGATTGCCCTGCCGGGACAGCTGCCTATCATTCCTCCAGGTCCAATCCTCCAGCCCTGATTAGCCAGCCCTCCTGTAAGTAGCCAGCATTCCCCAGCCTCCTTGCTGGTTATAGCTTCTCATCTAGACAGCTCCTAGTACCTGTGTTCTAGTTCTCTGTGCCTAGTTTCCTTGTTCCTGCTCTCTGCCTTGTGCTACCCCTTGCTCTCTCTCTCGTTCTCTCTTTGCCTCCTTGTGCCTTTTGCGTTCCTGAGTGCCCCAATCCATTCCTAGAACATCGCCGTTGTTCAGTTTGTTCTCCAGTCCCTTCTCTCTCTCTCCTTGGTGTATTATCCATTGTGTTTTTAACCTCTCTTCCCTGCGTGCTTGTACTTGTTTCCCCCTGCTGTTTGTTTGTGTGAGTGAAATCCTTAGTGCGTCCTTGTTTGTATTGTCCGTCCTTGTTTTTCCTCCTTCCTGCGTTCATTGTTTAGTGTTTGTGCGTTACACATCAGTCCCTTCTGACATTGTCTCTTCTGGCTTACTACTCCTTTCTGCTCCTCCGCTGTCCTTTTCTGCCTCTGTATTCCTCCTTCCTCTCCAGGGGCCCCGACCTGCTAGGTGTCCTGCAGCCCAGACTATCCCCACCATCAGGGGATCTAGTGAACACCAGGCCCTAGTTAGACTCCGCGCCCCGGTAGACTTGTACACCTCTCTCCGTACCACTTCTCTCCCAGCTCCAGTTGGTGCTTAGTGGCCTGACTGCACTTTGTTTTGATAAGTGGGCTACACTGGAGGCAGGTTTTTTCAAATTATTATTTCAATTTTTGCCCAGTGTGGCATGACACCGAAGGCAGGACAGGGGCAGAGCCCCCCTTTTATAACCCTGCTACCTTTTTAAGGGATAGCTAAAATATTTTAATAAAATTCAAAAGCACATCATGGCAGTCAGTGATGACCCTAAGGATAGGAAGTATAGGTGGTCGCTTAAGGCTCTGCAGCTCAGGGTGCCCTGAAGATAATAGGAAACTCCTGGCTCTGCAATGTTGTCAACGCTGCCCCGAGGGGGTGCAGTTGCCCTATTTCGAAAATGATACAACCACCAGCTTATGGCGGTTGTATCATTGTTATAAAAGAACTGAAAATAGAAAATTGCTCCTACTGGAGCCAAATTCTCTTGACTATCAGATATAAGAAGGATATGTCGCTGCGCCGCTGTACTTCACTAACAGAAGCTCATTGCATGGAACTTGATGGCATCATCAAGTTATACACACTGCACTTTTGATAGAGAGGTAAAGAGGTATTTTGGTAGAGCCTCTGTATACCTGAGAAAACCTCCAGAAGGACGTTTCCTTTATAGTGGAGACCCTACTGTGAAAAACATATTACAGCGAGGAGAGCAAAATGCTTAGTGATAAATAAATATATTTTTTTCCATTTAAAATTTCAACACACTTTTTAAAGTTAAAAAAGGAGGGGTAAATTGTAGCTGTCAAATAAAATAATTATAAGAAACACATACATATAATCTATGGACTTCACTAAGCATATCTTAGCACTGTTTGCTTTTATTTGGTTTCATTTGATGTTCTTACTCATACAGAAAGATGTGATACATATTTTACACCAATTACCTGCCAGATTTTTATGCTACAAACACTTGACTTTTACTTTTATTGAATCAGACAAATTATAGCATTCTGTAGTGGCCTATTAGAAGAGATTATTGAGGGAAGACCAATAATATAGCGAAGCACAAAGACTGTAAGGCAATAAATGTTTATTTTTATTTTTATATTTTATTGTTTTAAAAGTGGGGCTTCGTTGAAGGTAAAGTTCTAGGTTGCAGCACGGAAAATAAAAGCCTTCATACTCCCAGGAAAGTGTGTTCTCCAGGAATTATCTTCTTCCACACTACTTTAGCTGTAAGTGCAGCTCTGTCATTACAGAATTGCAGTCTTTCAGCCAGGGATGGGTCAAGCATTTCAATGGCCGTTATAATGGATGGCTCTACTTTTCTCTTAGACCTCCAGTAGTTGAATAGATTGTTGTCTCTTACAACTTTGCCAGTGTTGAAATCTTGCCACCTGCTTAATAATATATCAAATGTTTGTATTGTGTGGTTGCAAACAAGTCATTTGCAGCAGAGAGCTGAAGAGATAAAATGAAGTCACACAGACATAGGAAACTGGAATTCAGAGTAAGACAAATGATATTATGGAAATGATCTCTTCCTTATCCCAGTAACACAGCAGTGCATCGTGTTTACCAACTCTACTTCTTCATATCTGAAGTTGGACTACTGGCCTTGTGTGGGGCAGAGTTATTGAGTTAATGTCATATTACACACTTCCAGATTGGATGTTTTTATATTGTTATATACAACATAACTAGACATGTGGTTGGTGTTAGCAAGTTTATTTTTTTGGCTCAATCTTTTATTAGGAAATTAATGCTATAAACATTAACATCCATATAGTTATATAAAAAGAGGTGATTAAGTATATTTAATGAAGCTTCTAAAGAAAAGTGGTGATGTTGTCTTACATCAGCTTGTACGTAATATTTTCTAAAATGGTAAATTAAAGCAACAATCTGATTGGTTGTCATCACCACATCTCCTCTTGCATTTTTTTTGATTTGTAAGTGCACAACTTTGGCTGCTATAGTACTTTTTATTATTAGTGCATATTTGCAGGCCATTTTACATAACAGATTTAAGGAAACCAAGAGGGTTTATGATCCAGACCCCGCACGATTTACATGCATGTTGTGGTCCATAGGTACATGCACGTAGCGGGGAGTGCCAACCCCCTGCACTCCCTGCTGACGATAGTAAATCTTACTTACTTACGTGTCCAGATTCCTACCTTAACTTTTTATGACTAGGTCTGCAGCTGTATGCAGCTGTGGAGGATAGGGGTCAGGGTGCATGGTAAAAGAAAGGGGGATTTCCCTCTCCCAATTGTGGAGAAGATTTACTATGATCATCTCTATTTTAATGTGAATGGAAGAGTAATTTTTTATATGAGTTGTTTTATTTTCAAGATTGGTACAATCAAAGACTTTAATATACTTTAAGAGATCAGAGAGTACCATTTGAGACATGAGAAAGAATACTTCGGTTGGTTTCACAAACAAGAGGTGAAATAGTTGAGTAAGATCAGCTATTTAAGGAGAAGCCTTTGAAAAAGTGGTGTTGCACTATGGAGTCTTCGTATTTCTGCTTTGTTGTATGTACCATAAATCTGGGAATATCCACTGAGAGTCCAGTGAGGAGAATCTGAAAAAGAATGGAGAACCTGTCTTTAACGCTATGATATAAGAGAGAGAAAATGTGAGTAAAAAATTATAATTGTTATACTTACCGTCTGTTGTCCAGGCTACATCAGGAAAGTTTCTTTTTTTTTCCTTCTGGGAATGATTGATTGAAGAGAGATGGAGAAGAAAGATATTGCTATATACGCTACAGAACAAGAGGAAGAAAACGTGAGTAGGACACTCTTTATTTGTACTCACCTATTAGAGATTGTGCTGCACTAAAGAAGTTGTTTCCCTCTCT
Organism: Limnodynastes dumerilii; assembly: GCA_011038615.1. Lineage (NCBI taxonomy): Eukaryota > Metazoa > Chordata > Amphibia > Anura > Limnodynastidae > Limnodynastes > Limnodynastes dumerilii. Next base: position 715,586 of record WWET01000373.1, read on the forward strand.
GTTACTTTGAAGATCATGAACCTTTGAGGATCGTGAATTTGTGGAGAACAGAAAGAAGTTAAGGACCTTGAGAAATACAGATATTGAGGAGGAGGACGATCGACTGAAGGGAAGCATCTATGTGATTAAAAAACTTTATCAATTATGCAGTTGTGAAGTAACCTGAGTGGGCCTAGTATAAGCACATATCACCTTTGCAGCTGTGAAATATTCTTCTATTATTTTATATTTACCTTATAGTAATTAAGTGTTTTGTGTTTTAAATTTCTGTGCTTCAGATTGTGTTTGTAGCATATTATTATTTATTAAAATAGAGTTCTAGAGTTAACTGTGCGTAAAACACTGCAGCCAAAAACAAAAGGATTAAAATAGGGTTTTTTTTACACCCTCATTAAAAAATAAGAACAATATAAAATAAATAATCCCTTTGGATAGTGCTGTGTATAATAAAAAATAGACTAAAACAATATTGGTTAAATAAAAAGAAGAAAAGGCTATGTATCACAAATCGCGGCAAATACCGCACTCACCTGTCTCCTGGTTTCCTGACAGCGCCTCTCTCCTGGCGCGCGGCTGCTGCTTCTAGTCGGAGACTGTCACTGAAACAGTGACAGCCTCTGTTTACACTTACCCTCTGGCCGCAGCGTGGATGTTGGCGCCAAACGATGCGGCGCACCGGACCATGGGCGCCGCCATCTTCTTTACATCACATGCTGCCGCTCTGCCAATCAGATGCGCCTGCTCAAGTCCTCCAGCCAATAGGCGCCTTAGGCGCTCTATTTAAACCCTGCCAGTCCTGTCAGTAGTTGCCGGAACAATCAGGTCTCCCATGTGCCTGGTACTCCTTGGTCCTGCCTACTTGGTCCAGTCCTGCCTACTTGGTCCAGTCCTGCCTACTTGGTCCAGTCCTGTCTGCTTGGTCCAGTCCAGTGGTCCAGTCCAGTGGTCCAGTCCAGTGGTCCAGTCCGGAGGTCCAGTCCGGAGGTCCAGTCCAGAGGTCCAGTCCAGTGGTCCAGTCCGGAGGTCCAGTCTAGAGACCCAGTCTCGTGGTCCAGTCCAGTAGTCCAGTCCAGAGGTCCAGTCTAGCGCTTCAGTCCTGAGGTCCAGCATTGAGGTTCAATCCTGCTGTTGAAATTTGTTTCTTGCACACCTAGCCTTTTCTTCTTTTTATTTATCAATTTTTTTTTGTCTATTTTTATTATATTATTATTTATTGTTTGTGTTATTTTGTATAATTTCTCTGGGTAAGTTTTAACAGGATTAGTTTCTTTTTCTTGTTAGATAATTGGTCAGCTATGCTAACTGCTTTGGCTGTGTTAATTGATTAGTTCACTGCCTGTTATTTAAAGTGGGGTATAGTTTAAACATGCAAAGGTGTAAACCTGCCTGCTTTTTTACTGCCTGAGCGTCTAAGCACTGATTTTGCACGCATCTAGAAGTTGTAACTGGAGTTTCAACTGGATTTGGGCTAATTAAATTATTTGTGTGAATTGTTAATAGTGAAGTTTGCTGATTTTAATTAGAATAAACCTCCTAGAACGTCTGGTCTTGTGCATTGCAGTGTATAATGTCAAAAAGTCACACAGCGCTGTCTGTAGTCCTAAATGACTGGAAAGCTTTACAGAAACCAGTAAACGATTCGGTAGTGCGGGATGAGATAGCTAGAATGCATGGTGAGCTATGCAGGATGTCTGTTTCCTTGATGCCACCATTGCCTGAGAGAGTTCCCAGGAGGCGTACTGGGTGGACTGTGGTGTGGCATGCTTGTAAGAAGGTTCCAGTTGCGCAAGGACACATTGCACAAGCTGTGCCCTTGCAGAACTTATATGCCGCACTTGGAGGGCTGGAGTGCTTTACAACAGATAATGTAGAACATGAGGGGGCTGATTCAGAGATGCGATTTCCACGGCACTTAGGTGCGTATATTTAAGATCTTAGAAAATTCGCAAAACTGCGCATGCGTAGTAATAGTGCAACGCCATGTACGTAGTGGTTAGGAGCGTAAATTCGCTAAGATCGTAGGTCTGAATCGCACGCAAGCACTTAAGATCTTAAGTGCTGCGAATCTTTAAGATCTTAAGGATTTGCATGGAAATGGGCGGGGGGAGGCAGGGAAATGAGGGAAAGTGGGCGCGGGCTGACACTTAGGATCTTAAATGAACGCTCCCACGTCACTTAAGATCCCAAATGACAGCGTATAGTTAAGGCAATTCAATGGTGGTCTAAGTTTAAGATCCACCGCTGTTTGCAAGGGGAGTGTCTGGTTTTGCAGTGGGCTGGAACCTGCTAAGATCTTAGCAAAGGTGCGTATATTTGCGATCTTTTCGCAATCGCATCTCTGAATCAGCCCCGAGGTGTTGAGGGAACCTGATGGCAGGAATAGGGAATCGCTGAAAAGGACTGCGCTTATTGTGGGGGATTCTATTGTTAGGGGTATCCAGCTGGATAGAAGTTCTGAAATTAGGAATCTGGTGAAGTGCTTGCCAAGAGCTACAGCTCCACAAGATAAAAAGTGCATTTTAAATATTATAAAGACAGCGGGCCGTATGCAGAGCTCCGGCCGCATTGCATTTGCGTATATCTACGTTGCAAGAAGTAACGTAGGTTACGTTACAAAATTACTGCTCATGCGCAGTAGCACTTTTCTGAAAACTCCGGCCGCAAATGCAATGTGGCCGGAGTTCTGCATAAGGCCCAGCGAGCAAGGAAAGGGAGGTTGATGTCATTATCCACATTGGGACAAATTACTTGGCCAATGCTGGAGTTGTGGCTGTTATAGATGAATTTAGAAAGTTGGGAAATGCTGTTAAACAAGTTGCAAATACTGTTTCTTTTTCTGAAGTGTTGCCAGTACACAGATCTGAAGAAGGTAGAATGATGCGTATTAGTGAATTCAATCTGTGGCTTAGAAAGTGGCGTCATGAGGAAGGATTTGGGTTCATAAAACATAGCCATGCCATCTGGCAAAACAGAAACCTGTATAGAAGGGATGGCTTGGACCCATCATCTGTTAGATCAGATATTCTGAGTGAGCAGTTTAAATTTTTTGTTAGAAACCATTTAAACTAGAAGAGGTGGGCAAATAATAAAAATAGCTGCTCCCCCAACCAAGAAGCGTTGTGTGGCCAGTCAATAATGACAGATAGCATAGCCACAGCATCTAAAGGAAAGGAAAACAGAAAGAATAATATAAACATATGTAGCAATAATAATAAACAGAAGAAGAATAGGGGATTCATAATGCAACCTCTCAGAGCAATGTGTGCAAATGCTAGGAGCATAGGAAATAAAATCCCTGAACTAATTGGGATAATCTGGATATTGTGGGAATCACAGAATCATAGTGCAATGAAAATTATGACTGGGACATAGCTATATCAGGATATAATTTATTTAGGAAGGACAGATTAGGAAAAATTGTAGGAGGTGTATTAATCATGGGAGATTTTAATCTACCTGATGTAAACTGGGGTGAGTCTTCAGCAAGCTACACTAGAATGGGGATATTTTAATTTCATTACAGGGAGGGACTCAAGCAATTGGCAAGAGAGCCCACTCGCAAAGAGGTCATCTTAGATTTGGTATTTACAAATGGTGACAGAATCTCAGAAGTAAGTGTGGGTGAGAATCTAGGATCCAGTGATCATCAAGCAGTATGGTTTAGTATAATGACTGAGAGAGACACGTGCCACACAAAGACAAGAGTGCTAGATATTAGGAAGGCGGATTTTGTGGAAATGGCGAAATGTATTAGTGATTCTTTGGCACACGAAAGGAGTACAGGAGCAGTGGGGAAATAAAAAAAAATGCATTATTAACAGCAACAGACCTTTGTATAAGAAAGGTTAGGAAAAACCCAGAAAAAAAAGCCAATGTTGTTTACAAAAGAGGTAACAAGTATAGTTAAAGCAAAAAAGATGGCCTTTCACAATTATAAGCAAAATAATCAAATAATGATGACGGAGAGCAGTATTTTGCAACGCAGAAGTAGGCTAAAAAGGTTATCAGGGCAGCAAAAAGCACAAACTGAAGAAAAACTGGCCAACTTAGTACGAAAAGGGGACAAAAGCTTTTTTTTCGGTATATAAATGAAAGGCAAAAAACTAAAGAGGGTATAGTAAGCTTCAAAACTGAGAGTGGGAGTCTTGTTGAGGGTGGAAGGGCTGTGGCAGATCATCTAAACAAGTATTTCTGTTCAATATTCACAAAAGAAAGAGAGGTGAAGGGACCACTTTTAAATGGTAAGACTATTAAGACAAAGGAGGCAATTACTACTGCCTTCACTGAGGAGCAGGTATTAAAAGAACTTTCAAAGCTGAAAGAGAACAAATCAATGGGGCCAGATGGGATACATCCTAGGATACTAAAAGAGCTTAGAGAGGTGCTGGCAAAACCATTAATTAAATTATTCAACCAGTTACTAATTACTGGGGTGATTCCAGAGGACTGGAAAATAGCAAATGTAGTCCTTCTGTATAAAAGTGGCAGTAGGGAAGAAGCGGCAACTACCGACCAGTGAGTCTAACATCAGTAGTAGGGAAATTAATGAAAACACAGTTAAAAGAACAAATTGTACAGTATCTTAAATCCAGTAACTTACAGGATACCAAGCAGCATGGATTCACTGGGGGAGGCCACACACTAGAGCGATTATTGGCCCAAACGCACGATTATTGTGGATTGGGCCAAATATCGCTCTGGTGTATGGTGCAGATTTTTTTTCCAAACGGCGATAAAACCATCCAAAAACGCTAAGGCCCGATTATCGCATCTTTTGGAATTCCTGAATGATAGTCGGACCCTAGCTGCGATTTTTGGAGGTACCTAGTGCTCTCTCCCTCTATGTAAAATGACTGCTGGAGAGACATTTAACACAGAAGGAGAGAGGGCAGAGCACTGCATGCCCAGACAGAGGTAGAGAGGACACGGTGCAGAAGCCTGTGTGATTTTTTTTTTTCCATTGAGAATTTTTTTTTTCCCCAGGGGAAAATCGTCCCGTTTATCGGCAGCCACACGCTGGGAGCGATAATCGCTCTAGTGTGTGGCCAGCTTAACTTACAGGATCCCAAGCCGCGTGGATTCACTGGGGGAAGATCATGTCAAACAAATCTTATTGAATTCTTTGGCTGGGTCAGTAAAGTATTAGATAAAGGGAGAGCTGTAAACATAGCTTATCTAGAATTCACTAATGTTTTTGACACTGTGCCGCATCGCAGACTGTTCAATAAGCTGGAACACATGGGAATGAATTCAAAGATATTTGCATGAATACAATCTTGGATGTAAGATAAATAACAGAGGGTTCGATAAATGGGGATGGAAGGGGTTCCAGAGGAGTTCCCCTGTGATCTTTACTTGGACCAGTGCTATTATCTTTGTGACTTTACACAAGGTATTGAAGAAAAACTATGGCTTTCAGCAGATGACACAGATATGTAACAGGGTATTCAGACAAAAAGATAAACAAAATGTGCAGGACAGTCTAGATCTATTTATTTACAGTGTGACGGTATGGACATAGTTTGTTATACAATGGGATGGGGGTCACCGCTGCAAACGGTCTTTTTTCGAAAGGGCCGTTCTCTCTCAGCCAGTTCCGAACTGGCTGGGAAATGGATTGCTTCTCTAGAACCCGGGAAATTCCTGGTGATTCGAAAGGGTCAAACCCAGGAGGTTTTTGTGGACTTATAACGTGGCTTTTTTTTTGGGAACCGGCATTTCCCTTGGGAAAAACCCGAGTTGAAAGACCCAGGTTTTTCCTTGGTGGTGATGTGAAAGGGGTATACGTCTAAGACTCCCTTCCCCGCAGCCTAACCCTAAAACTCCCCATTGACTCCTAACCCTAAAACTCCCCATATTGTCCTCTGTAAAAATACTTATCCTGCAGTTCTGCGGCGGTTATCTGGAGGGTCTGTGATGGTTCAATGCATCTGCAACGGCAGTTTCCGAATTAACGAATGGGTAAATATGCAGAAAAATAAATTTGGCATAATTACCCTTTCATTAGGTAAAGTTTCTAATAAGCACCAATTTCAAAATCGAGACAGCTGAAAATAAGCATTCGGCTGTCTGTATTTCTAAAATAGAATTTTCCAGGTGGCGAATGCATCCCTTCTACATTGTCTATATTCTATTGTTCCAGTTTTAATCGGTTAAATGTTGTTATTTTCTAAAATGAAAAAATGGCTTGTTTGTGATGATTTAAACTGAAAAAAAAAATGTTACTTACATAGTAATGTGGAATGCTGTAGAGTGGGAGAAGTGTCTAATTTTGCCCCTTGTTTGTGAGTCTCTAGACTCCCTCCCATTTGGTGGTGACAGACAGGTCATGCACGGTCAAACTGTCACCCAAAGTGTTCATCAATAAATACTATTCTATTACGAAGTTTTCAGAATCGCTGAGAAGTTTTGTGTCTCTCTGTTATTTGCAATTCTAAGCTAAATGATTCATTCATATATTTTATATTATATATATAAATAACCAAAGGACAGACAGCGCTCGGGCATCAGTGATTCACTTCTTATTAAATGTAACCATCGTTTTGAATCGAATACAACTTTCTTCCTGACTCTGAAGACATTTAACAACTGAAACATCGGTTACATTTAATACACTCGTAAATGAGTGAAGCCTGAGAGTGCTGCCTGTCCTTCTGTTCTATACTTCTATCATTGGTGAGCACCTCAGTAAGCTAGTTTTGATCCTTTGGAGTGCTGCTAACAGATTTGGAAAAAATAAAAAATGATATGTATAATATTTCATGTAAAGAGCTGAACATCATGCAGAACTACTCACTAGAACTGCCTTTACTTCTAAATAAGGAATTCAACAAAATATATAAGAGCAGACAGCGATGTTTGTAAACATCAGCAAATTATTCATCATTTATTTTGATTTTGTTTGGGGGTTCAAAGTGCATTGAGTTTTATATAATGCTTTTGCTCTTTGATGTGATTGATGGTATGATTATCAAGCTTTATCTTCCATTTTTTTGCTGTCTATTCAAAATAAGGTGCACACCCTATAAATAGAAAATGACCCCGCTTTTCAGAATTTAGATAATATTCATTATTATTAGTGTTAACATCTATGTATGATAATTATATCCGAAGGGTGTGCAATATATTTTAGGATTATCAGAGTGGCACGTTATTTATAATGTGTACAATTATGTTTTAGCGACGTGGCCCTTTGGATTTATTTAGCACTATTGGTATTATGATGTTTCAAATATCTGGGGTGCCTATATACCTTTGTTGACCTCAGATTTATTGGCCTCTGTCACTTTAAATGCTCATATTGGCCATAGATTTAGCCTGTGGTAGGATCCAATTATTTAATCATGCGATGTAATATCCCACATATATATCTTGCTTTACATCAGTCCTGCCTGTATTGAGTGTGAATTTGGTATTCTCTGCAGGACTTTGCATGATATCCATATGTTAGCGTATTTGTGTTGGTTATTTTGTGCATTATGACCACTAATATTGTCCATTGCTCTTATTTGTATATATTTTTATGTATCTGTATCCACTCCTAGTTGTTATTACTTCGTCATTGCTGTTCCATCAGTATTTAATTAATGTATTAATTTTTTCTAGGTTCTGAGCATTTCTTGTATTGTTGCTCAATGCATTTAAGTGTCTGATTACCATGTTTTTTTCTTTGATTTTAACTTGCAGGTGTGCGTGCCGTGGCTGATTGGTTCTATCTTGGACCGGCCCCTATGTAAGGACTTACTTACCTTCTGGCTGCACACCTTCCCCCCTTGAAGAAGCACAGCGAAACGCGCGTCGGAACTCCGTCGATCACACTGCCGTGTGCACCGGGAGCTGTTTGTCTGCCGTCCTGCTGTGAGCCTGCTCTTTTGTTCGGTCAGATTAGTGTAGGGATATTTACATGCCCCTGAATGGGCGAAGCGCAGCCGTGAGGCTGCTAGCCCTCTCCATCTAGGGATAGCCACCGGATTATTAGCTTAGGTTGCCATCATTTGGTTTGCAGGCTCGCATTGTTTTATTTGTATTGCAGGCGTTTGATCTATCATTGTATTGGTATTTATTGCAATCTATAGCCCTGATTATTGACCATATGTATTTCAGCCTTGTATTGCTTGATTATTTATTCCCAGGACGCCAGTTTATATGTATATTTCGCTGGGAGGTGTCTATTTTATTTTTATATGTCTTCATATTTGTCCATTTGTATGAATAAATTTCTACTTTTTACTCTTTTGTAGTAATCCGACTCTAAAGGGGTCATTTTCTATTTATAGGGTGTGTACCTTTAAAATTTGCCTCTTTCTTTCCTGCTTTGTGGAAAATTTTTGTATGGGTTTACAATTTTCGGCTTATTTAGTGTAGCACCCCTATGTACATTTTGAATATATTTATATATTTTCGTGTTGTTGGTTACCTGTGCAGCCTTTCTCTTTTGATTTCTATTCAAAATAACCCATGCTAATCAAAGGGACAAAAGACCTAATTCAGATTTACATGTAATGTACGCACGTAAATTTGATATTAGGTATGGGGGAGGGGAGTGTACGCCCCGTCTCTCCCGTCCTTCTTACAGAGTTCTGGACATTTAAGTGCCCAGAACCCTGCCTTATGTAATACGCATAGATCAGCATTCTCATGAATGCTGATCCGTGCAGATGTTCAGCTCTCCACCCTCGGCCCATCATTTGCATACCTAATCTCACCTGTATGGCGGGATTTAGGCATGCGGATCTAATGGACTGGCTCCTTCTACGGAAGTCCACATGTACGGAACTCAGTTCTGTGCACAAGGACTTCTGACACATAACATCTTGCGACCAGCTGATATGCATAAGTCCCCATCCGCACGCATTTCTGAATCGGGCCCAAAGTGAGATGAAGCTCAGGAGGAAGGGGGTTAGGATGATTGAGAACTTAGGTTAATATGCTTGGGACCAGCCACCTTGTGTACAACAGATTTGCTAAAACATACCTGATTGTGAGTGACTGTGTCAATCTGTCAGGAGCAATGCCTAGTGTCATGCTGCTCTGCTAATCAAGGGGACTCTGCATGCAACAGAAGTACAAACAGTATGAATTATATATTGGAAAGTGTTGTAGAGAAGCCTTCTACTTTGCAAAGATAGCCACACTAATTGCACGCTAGTCATGGCATGCCATATATCCATTGGCCCAGATCCAGAATTAGTTACAACAAGGGACTTACGCACTCAGTGTGCATAAGTCCTCTGTCCGGTAACGTGTGTATGCGCACAAACATGGTACGCTTGGGTATCGGAATTCGTACGTTACTTTGTTATGTACGAATGGCAGTACACAAATGGGGCTGACCCCTAAAATTTACTGATGTCATATCTCCACTATAGAGGTGGAGATAGAAATTGAAATTAGGGGTCGGGGTGGGGAAGCCCGTTACGACAAGTCGTAAAAGTTAAGGTAGGAATCTGGGCACGTAAGTCCAGATTTACTACTGAGTGTGGGAGTACAGGGGGCGTGCACTCCCCGCTATGCAATCGTACCTATGGGGGTAATCGTACCTACGGGGGTCTGGATCTTCCCCACTGTCTCTGAACATGAGTCAGGGTGAATCATCCCTATCTTAAATTATCTTACTAAATTGAAAGGTAACCTATAGCATAAAATCTTTGTACATATATTGAAAATCATTCTGAGCTCCAAACACAGTGCCAGCAGGACTCAAATATCAGATCCAGGGGTTGGGGGCCAGAAGGGCCCCTGTGGGTTGACATTACACCCAGGTCCTGGCAGCCTGACACTGTAAACTCCCTCTAGTAAATTTATGTCATGACACTGAGCAAAGCCCTGTATGACCAGCTCTGCCTCACCACGTGACCGCTGAGAGAGTCAGAGTGGGAGAGAAAGAGAGGGAGCACCAATGAAGAAAGGAGAATACATCAAAGGTAAGACAATAAATAATAAGGGGTAGACATATGGAGGCTAGACATTTAATATGGGGCAGACATATGGACGCTGGACAAATAATAAGGGGCAGACTTATGGAGGCTGGACATTTAATAAGGGGCAGACATATGGAGGCTGGACATTTAATAAGGGGCAGAAATATGGAGGCTGGACAAATAATCAGGGGACAGATTTATGGATGACATATAATAAAGGGCAGACATATGGAGGCTGGATAAATAAATGGGGCAGTCATATAGAGGCTGGACATATTAAGCACCAAAAGTAGTAAAACCACACAACTCAAGGACAAGTCAGCAGGTTAATGTTACCTGTTGCTCCAACATAGAGAGAAAAGTCAAATGGTAGCTACCCAAATCTTGGAAGATATGTGAGAAACACCTAATACGCAGCACCAGGAAGTGTTTGCAATGTAAACAAACAATGAGTGAAGAGGAGTGGAATTGTTATAATTGTGATGTTACCTCAAATATGATCCTCTCTCTCTCTTTCTAGGCTCTATTTACATACAAAGTTTTGAAATGAATTTGCCTGATTCAGGCTCACTTCTCTGCACTGGAAACCTGACAACTATGTTTAGCAGATATACAAATACTTACCCCTCGAACAAGGCCCCACAATGATCTGCGAGATGTTGGCAGACATTGTTGGTTCTTGCAAAGAAATGAAGAGTAAATGGTTGTGACACATGTTATGGTTGCCTTTTGGGACTTAGCATATTTCTAAGCCCCAAAATAAATAACACTTTGCACATGCCTCCCTCGCTTTTGGGGGACTGTCCCACTGTCCTGTCCGCCCCACAACTTGTCCCGAGAGACCAGACTCTTGAGACAAAGTTGTTTTTCGATTTTTTTTTTGTAAAGCCCTGCCGCGCAGTATATGCGGCAGTGCTTTTCCAGCACAGTACAAGAAATACAGGACTCCTACGGGAGCCCTGTAGGACAAATCCTGTTACTGAGAATGGCGATGACCGAACCTATGCGATCACTGCCATTCTACAAAAGAGATTTGGTCCTACGCTAAATGAGCTAAAATGTAGAAAATTATTAAAATCATAAATACTTATTGAAGGAGTAAGAAAGAACCATTCAGCTTTCAAAGCTATTATAACATAAATATCAAAATGATAAATATCTACATAAGTTAGACCTAAACAAAATTTGTGTGTCAAGGGGCCGTATCCAGAACTACGACCGTCTTCCATAGACGGCCGTAATTCACTGAACAGTAGCTACTTTTAGACCGCATATACGCAATCTATGGGTTAATTCCAAAATGGTGAAAGTGCGTGTGTGGTTATGTGTGCGTAAGACTGACACATTGCAAGGCAGAAGCAAAGTGAAATGTCCTGCGGTCCAAATAATAAATAGTTCTGTATTTTGCATTCTTCGCAACATTTAACTGCGTAACGTAACGCAGGTTCAGCAAAGGGGCGTGGCTCTCCAGTACAATGGTCTTCACTGTGAAAGACCATTGTATGCAGCTGATTGATGGCAGTCTGCATAGTGGCTGTGATGAAACTCCTGGAGTCGCAAAGTCTTATCTGTCGAATGGTAAGTGTTTAACCTAACCCTACCCTTAACTCTTTCTTAACCCTAACCCTTCTTTTCTCACAGCCTAACCCTCCATACTCTGCAGCCTAACCCTAACCTTCCCTGCAGCCTAAACTTTACCCTCCCTTCCCCGCAGCTTGACCCTAACCCTCCCTTTCACACAGCCTAACCCTAACCCTCCCTTTACCGCAGCCTAACCCTAACCTTCCCTGCAGCCTAAACTTTACCCTCCCTTCCCCGCAGCTTGACCCTAACCCTCCCTTCCCAGCAGCCTAAACCTAAGTCTTCCTTCCCCACAGCCTAACCCTAACCCTCCCTTCCCTGCAGCCTAACCCTAACCCTCCCTTCCCCACAGCTTAACCCTCCATACCCCAGAGCCTAACTCTATTCCTCCCCCTAACCTTAAAAGTCAGCGGAGATGTGGTGTCATCGGTGAGTGGCGGTCGCGTCAGGTCCGGCGAGCGGCGCTTCCGAAAATGATTGGGTGAGTATGCTGATCTAAAATGGCTGCCTATTCTGTCTCTACTTCTGATAGACAGCCACTGTCCCGGGGACTCCCACAGATCCTTGGCCTGTGCATCAATCATTTTTCTTTCTCTGTGCCCCTGCACTGTATGTGTCCAGCCAGTAGGGTAACGTCATAGAAAATGCCCCAGAGGCAAGAAAAATGTTGGTGAGCTCCCTACAACACGCATCCATCGCAGCCTCCGCCGCTCATAGGGGTAGATCCAGAGCTACGCACGCGAGTGAATTTACGTTAGCCACTAGCATAATAGCGCCCATTAGTACCTACTGCGCATGATGTTACTCAGAGCGTAAGGGCCAGTCACTTATCTTCAGTGTAATTATGTATGAAGGGGCGTGACAGGCATACGACACCCGTAATTACGCTTCAAAGGCATTTCAATCGCACAGTACGCGCTTAGGCTTGTAAGTACGTGCTGCCTATAAGTACGTCAGTAGTTACGCTGTGTAAAGTTAAGGTAAGACAGGGTTGCCGACTTTTTAGGGCTTCCCTCCGGGAGAACCCAGAGGGAAGCCGTTGATTTCTGCAAGGGGGCAGTGCTTAATACCGTGAGTTATGCAAATCGCGTCATTAAGCCCCGCCCCTAGCAATCACTCCTGTAATTTCAGGGGGTGACATCATCAAGCCCCGCACATCCCTAGTAACGCTAGGGATTACAGTGTAAATTCATAGCTGGAGGGGCTTGCGGGAGCTTTGCCGGCTCTCCCGGGATACCTGCCCAAATTTCGGGAGTCTCCCGGATATTCCGGGAGAGTCGGCAACCCTGAGGTAGTGCTCGGGAAGCGTAAAACGGGCAAAGTACATACATGCGAGGGGACTGCCTAGTAAAAAAGCTACGCTAGCCACAGATGACCTGTAAATAATTTGTGACAGCGGCTGCAGACCCAGTGGCGGCCCTGGACTGCCGGGTACAATGAGGAAGGGCCCCACCTCAGTAAAAAAAAACGAGCCCTTACTCCACATCTCTTCCCGTTATCACCGTGCAGACTCGCAGCGTGCAGCCTGCCCCTTCCCACCCTGCTGATGGAAACTCTTCCAGCACGGAAGCGTAGATCCTGAGGATTCATGGCTGCTGGAAGTTATGAGCGCGTATGGGTGCACCTGAAATGCAGACGGTTTTTTCCACTAGCAAAGAGCGTAAAATGCAGACATTTATTGAGTCTGGAGCTGGTCTCTTATCTTTGCTGTACACCCCATCCTCCTGTCCTGTGCTGTGTGAATGGCGTCACTCCCAGGAACCGGGTATTTGTGTAATCTGGAAGACGCTGGAGCGGAGCCTCTGGCAGCTCAGACATTACAGCTGCTATATATTGTAATGTCCTTTATCCGCGACAGGTGGCGCTGTGCGAGGCTCGGAGCGCAGGTTACTAGAGGTCAGATTACGCTCCCTCTATGCAGGATCGGCGCTGCCAGCATGTCTTTATCTGTATGATGTGACAGAGAGCCTGTGTGTAGCCCCGGGTACCCCATGAGTCCCTGCCGGTACCGAACACGGCGCCGCATCATCTCCCTGCTCGTCGTGATAGCGCTGATCACATTCCCGGCATCGGAGCCTCAAGGTGAGTCCATACAGGACAGGAGATGTCCCCGGACATTGTCTACTGATCCTTATACCACAGTATTCCCCCTGTACAGAGAGATCTGTATATAACATATAAACCTGTCTCATAACGGTGGGGGAACACCTTGTAAATACAGGAAAGTACCTTACTATTACATAAAACGGCGAGTCTATCCAGGAAGTCCACTCCTAGTGAAACTTATACAACGCCCTGCTGGTAGTGTAGACCAGTTTTTCCTTAGCAATGCTGTGTTTCCCATATGTGCTGTCATTGTATGTTTAGGTCACTTGTTATTTTGAGAGGCAGAAGTATTCAGCGTTAAAGCTGTGATATATTGCTAGAAGTTTTACCAATGGCTGTTGTATGAAATGATGTGTTTAATGTTACGGTAAAGTTCTGGACAGTATACGAGTCTATCCGTCCACTCCTAGTGAAACTTATACAACGCCCTGCTGGTAGTGTAGACCAGTTTTTCCTTAGCAATGCTGTGTTTCCCATATGTGCTGTCATTGTATGTTTAGGTCACTTGTTATTTTGAGAGGCAGAAGTGAAGTATGTTAAAGCTGTGATATATTGCTAGAAGTTTTACCAATGGCTGTTGT
>WWET01000374.1:9019-19693 GCA_011038615.1 Limnodynastes dumerilii
TGTAGTCCGTCGCAGTCCGGTCTCTTCCGGACTGGTTCTGTTCCCACTTACTCTGCTGCTCCTTTCCCGCTGTCCGGTTTACACTCCTGGGTTCGCATTCTTTTCTACGAGCGCTGGTTCAACGGGGCCCGTCCAGGCTATTGGGCCGCAGCCAATTCCACCCCCGCCATCAGGGGCCCTGGTGAAAACCCCCCGATAGTAGAGTCTCCGGGCTCCAGCAACCGTCTCGGTCACTATCTACCTCTCTTCAGTGGCCGCCCCGGTTCTCTCCGAGGTAAGCCCGAGGCGCCACTACACTCCGCTACATTCTCCATGACCACTCCGGTTCTTATTCAGGTAAACCCGGAGTGTCATAACAACTTGATCCAGACCTACGCTCGTGAAACGCTCATGCCAGTGTACCTACGATGCACTCCCCTCGGCACTCCCCTTGGTCGTACTTAGTTTAGTAAATGAAGTTGGAAATGGCGTGTGAGCGCTAAAGTAAAACCAGATAAATGCTAAATAAATATACTATTAAAAATGGAAAATGAGTGATAATATAGGGTGAACTCTAAGGGCAACCAATTAAACAAAATCCCTACTGGCTAAACTCTAATATTAAAATTAACAATAATGCAAGGAGAAGTGAATAAATAAATAAATAATATCTAAACTAAAAATATGAAATGGCAAATCAAACAATATAAAAATAATTGAGTGAATAAAAAAGTGAATAAAAATAGTATTAAATAATTATATAGATGAAAATGAATCGAAGTGGATGACAAGGTGAAACAGGAAAATAAATAAATAAATAAAACAGTATTACACAATATTAAGCAAAAATGTTCTGAGGACAAGGGAAAAAGGCAAAAATAAAACCTAAAACCTTTTTCATACAATAAAGAACTAAAAATATATATAAAAAAAATAAAAGGCAATAAAGTGAATATATAGGTGAAGCAAAAATCCAAGTCTATATTAAGTCATCTGATGAAGTGGTAATTCTTACCAGGAAACGCGTCAGGTTGTTCCCTCCTTTCGTCATATGGTGCTATTCAGACATGCCATACGAAGTGCCTTTTACACCCTCTTGCAGCTGTTACAAATCTAAGGATCCGTATGGCAAGACATGATTCAACGTCTTGCCAAAGTGCATGAATTGAACCTGGTATACAAGCTGTGTTAATCAGTACGGGACTCCCTTGCAAAGGACCTCCCTGTTGGGAGTAGCAGAGCTTACCCGGTAACCCAATCAGCTGATTTGCGAAAACTACTATTGGCATTCTTGCCTTCCACACAACGGCTCTCCACGGACAGCCACAATACAGCCGACTTCGGGGCTAGCCGGCGCGGACGCGCGCCAGCTGGCCGGTAGGCTTATCAGATTTTTTCTTATTTGACTGTATTTTTTAGCTTGGCATGATTATCTTGACCCTCTACTACTCACAAAGGAATACTATATCTTTGTACCCTGCATATTACACCTGTTGGAGTCAAAGCCTTCTATAACAGACTTTTCTTTGATTCATATGTCAACTCCACAAGAAATTTTCTATTTCTGTGCTTTTTACAAATATTCCTTTTGAGGGCAATTGATATATACTATTGTATGATCTTATATGCACCTTTATGACGGTTTTATTTTATATATTTCAATTATTTAAAATATTTAATTAATAAATTATTTTATTTTCTATAGTACATTGGTGCCAACTGTGGTTTTTGGTATTGTGTTTAGCGCAGCAAACATTTTTTCCTTTTTTGTTAGTTTGGTTGGCCCCATTTAGTTTGCAGCAGCTCTAACCACCACCACCACCATATACCAATCTAGTTGGGGTATATATACCTTTTATTCTTATATACCGATATATATAAGGATATCCCTTTATCTACATTCTCTGTTTCCCCTTTTTTTCCTCCCCCCTTTTTTTCTTCTTTCATACATTTGTTGGCGCCAAAAAAGGTTTTTATTTTCTTTTTCCTGTATAATGATAAATGCTTCAAGGCCGTAACTAGGGGTATAGAATGAAGACATTTTTTAGGTTAAACTAATTACTAATATAAGGTTGGGGTGCCATTTTTCCTTTTACCCCTGGTGCTATAAGCTCTAGCTACAGCTCTGGCATACCTTAATAGTACTTACACTAGGTTAGCCGTTCTACTCAGACTGTGCAACTGGTATTGTATCTGTTTTTCCCATCCTTTGTTGGTAAATAGTGCCACAACATTGTTTGCCATGGCAGATTTAACAGGCACAGTGCAGAAAAGGTATCCCTTCATCTTTTACATTGCAAAGAGAAATGAGAATCATTTATTTACAATAATTCATTTCTGCTTTAAAGGCATAGTCCAGTGGCTCCCAAATGTTCTCATTTCTAGGCTTAATGCCGCAAGAATTTTTTTCAAGGCAACCCCTAAGCCAAAAGAAACTCGGACACAACGCTTAATAAACATGCCAGACAGGAGAAAGACAGCTGAGCCCTGGAGAAATCAGTCATGTGCCTGCCGCTGATAGAGAAAAAGAGAGGCAAACTATCAAGAAACCAGCACTTTTGTTATAGTTTCTCTCTTTTTAATAAATAAAGCCCTTAGCAGTCATCCGACGAAATAAAACATATTTCTGTAAGTGGACTTCTAAACAACTTTTAAATCTTTATTACAAGTTACCAAATGTGAGATACATCTCACCCCTCCTCTGTCTCTCCACTGCACTTACTCCATCGCTTTATCTATTGCTGTTTATTGCTATTGTTTTTTCTGGCTGGCTTCTCCAGCCCCTTGGGACACACTGGCTTCATGGATAACATGAGCTTAGCCCATGAGCTGGACCTGGATTTGTAGCACCTCACTGTATGCTCAGATGCACCCCAGAGTGCCACAGCACACACTTTGGGAACCCATTTGGTGTTGTCCATTCAGCAATCTGTACCTTTACTAAAGACACAATTTTATAGGGAATAATCATAAGGGAAGTAAATACATGAAGGTAAAGTCCTTAATTAATAGCTCTTTAGTGAGTTGACCTTTAGTTATATCAGTTAGATTTCATTGAGCATGTTTCAATCCAGCTTCCTCCTTCTATGACTTTTGCCAATTCTGTGATACTTATCATGAACAGTATCTGCAACATATTAATTTGATGTTAATCTTGTTACAGAGAATAAAAGTTAATTATCCCTTAATTATGTGGATTACTTTAGTGTCTTTGTTTTTCTGTAGACAAGTCTTCATCTCCTATTAGGCTTTCTGGATTCATGGCACAAATCTCCTGGCATGTTCTTTTTAACATTGCATATTTACAGAAGCCCATGCTGCAATTTGGCTACTATAGCTACTGCTAGGGCCAAATGACCAAAACTTTTTCCAAGAGTTACTTTTGTCCAGCTGAATGTTCAGATGCCTGTAAACTAATTAGTACTGACAGAGGCACAAGTAGTTGAATTTCCACGCGGAAGCGTTTGCTTTTGCCACCTGGTCTCTATGTGACTTCTGGCATGTCTTAAGAGCTGTGTCAATTCATTCAACCCCCGCAGAGGAAGTGACATCTCCTGGCTATGGCACACTGCTTGCTGCTAGTTCATTAACCGCATGTTATATTTCTATTACATTGCAAAAAACAAGAGGGGATTATAAGATGTTTCTTCCATTTTATTTTTCATTTTATTTTAGTTTTTGTACGCTACAGAACAATATTAAAAATAAACTTGGCAGTGTTTGTGTGTCATGTATATTCAGTATGAAGCTTTTACTCTTTTCATTAGAAAATAAATACCACAGCTTAACACTGATGGTAAGGGTGTTAGTCATTTAGAAATGCACATTTTGTGAGTGATTATTTTAACCTTGTCCATAGTCAATTTCTGTGACTCAATTACTAAAGTATATTACAAATGGTAAAAAGTCACTTTGCAAGATGTACCAAATCTACAACAAAGTAACATGTTGCGCTCAATATACTGGTTAAAGGTGGTTCTATAATAGAACAGTTAATTGTTAAGCCTGGGAAGCCAATCAGAGTTCGATGTGGATGGTTTGAGCCACTTGAGACTGTTATGGAGGGGTTGCCAGGATTTGCAAGTAGCAAGAATAGCGTCAACACTGCTTTAGAAAGGTAATCCTGTTTTTATTGATGACCGGAGGGTAGCCAATGGTGGGGGAGGTCTTGTATAAGCGCTGTTTTTTCCATCCAAATATCTTCCCTTACCTGGTATGATACTGGAGCTATGATTTTTTTTAATGGATACATGTTTTATATGTGGATCTAATTACCCTTTTAATTGATATCTATCTTTCTCTGTTTTTTGTGGGTATCACGCTGTTTAAATATACTAGCAAGCGATAACTGAAGCAAAAGGATTGGACAGACAGAGTTTTATTTAATCGAATGACATTGTTTGGACTTTTATCCACATGGCACGGGACAGTAACTGACTGCATTGGAGACAGCGCTATTATAAGGCTTTAGCATAGAGTTTTTTCACGCTTCTGCTTATTATGGGTTGGAATCCAGACTTCAGTAAGTGCTTGAAATGAGTTACTCCTGGGCTAAACCATGTTGATTGCAGGGGAAGTCAAGTTAATTGTATTCTTTGCATGCAGGGATATATCTTTGAATTGCTTACTGCACACAGATACTGACCAGCTTTACTATCATACTGTTATTTAGACTTGGGATAGGAAACATCACCTCTCATCTCTAATACTGTTTGCAACAGATGAAATATGACTCCCCTGCAATCAACATGGTTTAGCCCAGGAGTAACTAATTTCAAGCACTTACTTAAATTTGGATCCAGCCCATTGCGCCGATACCACAATGGCTGACAGTCAGAGCCGACAACTTACCAGTGTGAATGATGCTGTAAAATTGTGTGAAATAGCATTGCATTGTGTTATTGGATTTTTGGGAGCTCCTAATATTCACAATTAAAATGTCAGCAGACATCTTCAGTGTGTACTGTGTCCCGATCTGTTGCAAAAATATATACATAGGACACCCCGCAAACAAATATTTCAGGAGTGACTCAAGATGGGATACTCCACTGTACTACAGGCACCTTTGGTTGACCAGAAAAAGAGTAATGCTTCTTGTATTGTCAATTATTTCTTACGTACTTAGGATCTTGTTTACTCGCACCACTAAGCAACTTTCCATCCCTAGCTAAATACTGTTATCTTGGTTCCAAAATATGTCAGGATCTAAGAGTTTTATGACCATTTTATCTGCGTTTAGAAAACATATCTTGCCTAAACACTGCAGCAATGATCCACCTGTTCTCCTGATAATCAATCTACCTTTAGCTTAGGCAGAGAGTTTTTTTCTTTCCCAGAACAGGGCTGTGGGCAGTTTATCTGCTTATGACTGGGAAAACTCAGGTACTTTCTATAACATGTAAGTGAGCCAGGCTAATTTTATTTTAGGATTTTTAAAATACTTCCCATTTTACAGGGAGGTTGGTTTTTAGATAAAAAAGCGATGCACAAGCTAGTTAATTTTACTGTGTCCTTCTCACTTTTTTGTGTTATTAACAAATGTAAAAAGCACATGATAACTAATCAACAAACTATTGTAGCCTAGTTTAAATCCAGACCAATGTCTTTGAATATAAACTGGCATATAAAAAAAAGTTAACTTCTCTATCGATCCATCTATTGTCTCCCTGACCCTCCCCCTCTCTCTCTCTCTCTTTACCTCTCTCTCACTCTCTCCCCTCCCCAGATATTTGTAAGTGGACCAAGTTCTGTGTATCTGAAGGACATTGTATTTTTTAACATTAGGTGGTACATCAGGAGTGGGCAAAGAGACAGCCATAGCCCTGGCCAGACGTGGTGCTCATGTCTACATCACAAGTCATGATAAACAGAAAGGAGAGGCCGCTCTCAGGGAGATTAAAAAAGAGAGTGCGAGTTTGAATGTACGATTTTGTGTCCTGAACTTGGCAAATCTGCAAAGTATCCGCAATTTCTGCAAGGAGTTCGTAAAGAACGAGAAGCATCTTCATATACTCATCAACAATGACGGTGAGTGTGAAAGCAGTTCATCAAATTGAATTTCTATTGTCATATTGTTGCATGTAACTATCACGTTCCCTAATAGCAGCACTGTAGACGGACCTTCCATGTTCTAATGCCTACCTTAAATTTTATACACCCACCCCGCTTAACATGGGACAGGTGCGTAAAGCAGTGTTGTAGGCTTAGCCCTTAGGGTTTAGAGTCAAAGAGTTTGCATGGATACGATCTTGGTTACAGGACAGACAGCAGAAGGTATTAGTA
The DNA here is from genome assembly GCA_011038615.1 of Limnodynastes dumerilii. Classification (NCBI taxonomy): domain Eukaryota; kingdom Metazoa; phylum Chordata; class Amphibia; order Anura; family Limnodynastidae; genus Limnodynastes; species Limnodynastes dumerilii. Next base: position 15,281 of record WWET01000374.1, read on the forward strand.
AATGGAATCCCTTCTGTGAATGGAAGGTTTACTAGTAGAGTTCCTCAGGGATCTATACTTGGATCAGTGCTATTTAATATCCTTATTAGTGACTTTACATGTGGTGTTAAGGGGAAAGTATGCATTTTTATAGACGACAAAAAAAGTACCAGAGTAGAGCAAAGTAAAATCATGCACTTGGGATGCAAACCCCCCCCCCCACCCACACCCACAACAACACACACAACCACATTTGTGGCGAACATTATTGTTTATTTTGACAATGTGTCATATTATTTACAAAATGGGAACGGGGCCATATTATTTACACAGTGGGAATGGGGTCAATATTTTCAGAATGGGAACGGGGGACAATATTCCCATTTATGAAATGGACCACATTAAAAATAAATATATATTTAAATAAATATTTATTAGGTAGCATATTTATTAAATATATATGCGGTGGCATGCCATTAACACATTTGGCAGGCTGCCGGTTATGCCTTTTAGTACTATATGCAGCAGCATGCTAAGGGTTAATAGCATAAAGAGTTTTCTTTTAATGTTAAATATATACCTTTAACATTAAAAGAAAACACTTTATGCTATTAACCCTTAGCACACTGCTCAAAAACATAAAGAGAACACTTAAACAACACAATGTAACTACAAGTCAATCACACTTCTGTGTAATCAAACTGTCCACTTAGGAAGCAACACTGATTTACAATCAATTTCACATGCTGTTGTGCGAATGGAATAGACAACAGTTGGAAATTATAGGCAATTAGCAAGACACCCCCAATAAAGAAATGTTCTGCAGGTGTTGATCACAGTCCACTTCTCAGTTCCTATGCTTTCTGGCTGATGTTTTGGTCACTTTTGAATGCTGGCGGTGCTTTCACTCTAGTGGTAGCATGAGACGGAGTCTACAACCCACACAAGAGGCTCAGGTAGTGCAGCTCATCCAGGATGGCACATCAATGCGAGCTGTGGTAAGAAGGTTTGCTGTGTCTGTCAGCGTGGTGTCCAGAGCATGGAGGCGCTACCAGGAGACAGGCCAGTACATCAGGAGATGTGGAGGAGGGTAACAACCCAGCAGCAGGACCGTTACCTCCGCCTTTGTGCAAGGAGGAACAGGAGGAGCACTGCCAGAGCCCTGCAATATAACCTCCAGCAGGCCACAAATGTGCATGTGTCTGCTCAAACGGTCAGAAACAGACTCCATGAGGGTGGTATGAGGGCCCGACGTCCACAGGTGGGGGTTGTGCTTACAGCCCAACACCATGCAGGACATTTGGCATTTGCCAGAGAACACCAAGATTGGCAAATTCGCCACTGTTTGCCATAGTTCAAAAAGTAAAAGTACCAACGTTTCAATCACCATAAGGTGATTCCTGGTCTAGACACAGAGAGAAGTCCAAAAATTAACTCTCTTCAAACTGCGATCGATATGTTAGGAATTGCTCCTGGCAACCAGTATTCCATAACAAGTCTCTCTAGAGCAGTGGTTCCCAAAATTTCTCAGTTCGAGGCACCCTTAGGGTCTCCATATTTTTTCAAGGCACCCCTAAGACAAAAATAGAATAGAATAAAATAGAAAATAAAAACATTCCACGGCACCTCGGTGAGAGTTTGGGAACCACTTCTTTAGAGGGATAGTGATGTATTCTGCACCATTATGATGCTAATGATAAGAGATTAATTATAGATACTTTTAAAGGTTCTCAATAGCCAATCCCATTTGGAAGAAGTTGCAATTGATATAGAGGAGTACTCACGATTACCGTGACTCTGAGCTCGCCTCATAAGATCAAAAGTGAGATCTTTCCCTTCGGACTGGTTCCCAAAATGAGGTTCCAACCAGGTCCTTATTGTGAAGGACACTGGGCAAATCCTGTAGGACTGGTTCCTGATAATGTTTGGATGTTGTCCCAGGGATAGTGCACATTCACTGTACTGATCAAAGATGTACTGTTAATATTCAATTTCAGTTTTCATCCAGCTAGACTTGCAATGGATCTCTGTAATTAATTAGGCGGAGATTGTTTTTTATTCTACTTTTGGATGAATTATTATGTTATGTATCTCTCAATGAAGTTTTGTATAGTTATCAGGTACGTGATGGCTAATTAATTCCACAGGTGCCTGCATAAATACAAGCGGTTCACTGCAGATTTATTTACCTTTGAGAAAGCAGCTAAGTAGCCACGAAAGTGTGATTTTTTTTTTTGACTGTTGGACACTGTAACCACTGTGAGTTTGGCCGGATGAAACATGCAATTGAACATCAACAGCACAGTTGATTCTTTAATCTCCTCAGTCTGCATGTCTGGCCAGATGAAAAGTGCGATTTAATATTAACAGTACATCTTTGATCAGCGCAGTGATCCAGTGTTACCACTCTAAAGTTTTCTTCCAAATCCATCATTCAAAAGATGTTCTGCCCCTGTTATGACCAAACTCCTCTTACAACTGACCTTATTTTTTCCATAAGCCCTGCCCCTTTTTCGGTCCACAAATCAGGATATGATTGAAAACAAGTGGATACTGCCATATTTTGCTAAATGACTTGAAAGAAAAGAGGATAAAACAAGCGCTGAGAATAATGGCAATGCTAGCAGCAAATCTTTCTCCAGGGGTCTACCACCCCTAAAAACAAGAATCAAATAAATAGAAATGGAGGAAGATAATTGCTGTACTGTCCCCTAGTAGGGTGTAGGTAATAGGTATTAACCAGCTAATGAAGGGGATATTGGTATGATAACATAGCACAGTAAAGAATGTCCAATATATAATGATGTGAATATGTGGATCCACTTCTTCCCAGAAATGGTAAATGCTAAAATGGTAGTTGAATAGATTCCCATCTGAAGTGGTAGAGGTTAAAAGAGTAGATCAACATAAGCATGCTTGGGAATAATAATAAAAGGATATCCTAAATATTAAACAATATCTAGGTTAAATAGGTTCTCGGGTCTATAAAACCTCTGAAGGTATAGTTTTGCAGTGTGGCAAGTTGCATTATACGAAATAACCGGAAAAAAATTTACAGTTTAAAATGTCTGATTAAGCCTGCTTACATAAAAAATAATCAAGACCCTAGAAACTCTGCTACTCAAACTCCATGGACATGTTTCCTAAGCTAGGGCTGGACAGTTTGTTTTATAAATAAAAGAGCCAAAGCAAAATTTTAATGACTTTCCAATGGTCAAAATTTCTGGCCCTGAGACACCATTGACTAGATTCACACCTAAGAAGCACCAGTGCTGCTAAGTGAGTAATTTAGAGAATGTAACTAAACTAACATTTAAGCAATCTACGTACCAGTTAGGAAGTAAGAGGCGTGCTTCTGCCACCTCGGGGGAGTGTTTAGTTAGAAATGGGAGGGGAGAGGAATTTAGATTAGACGGGGAGAGGCATTCTCTGTGTGTCGTTTCCTTCCTAAGGACGGTTAGTTAAGGTAGCGCTATGGCACTCTTAAGTGCCATAAGGTACCTAAAAACAGGGGTGGCGGGTTAGGGACTGAATGAGTGAGTTTGTGAGGTGTGAATCTGTCCGCACCTAACTCACTCTTAACTGTGAATACGATCCTATATCACTGGGTATGTAATGGTTTTGATGTTTTATGTGTGATTGGTACACAAGGGTTTTTCATAAGTAGGTAGGATAGAACCTGTGTATTACTGGCCAGCCAGGCCAAGGATTTCTGTTTAACCAGTGGAGTTCCCCAAGGATCTGTACTTGGACCAGTGCATTTTTTATCTTTATTGGTGATATATCCTGTGGTGTTGAGGGGAAAATATGCCTTTTTGCAGAAGACAAATATATTTAAAAGGGTAGACACGCCAGACACAAAGAGGAGTGACGATCTAGGTATACTAGAGTAATAATTAAGTGTGGCAACTCTCTTTAATACCCTAAAATGGAAAATAATGAATTTGGGGTTGCAAAAACCACTAGCTAAATATACACTAATATGGACAAGAGTATTTGGCCATACCTACTAATTATTGAATTCTGGTATTTCAAGCAGACCCATTGCCACAGATGTTTAAAATCAAGCACCCAGCCATGCACTTGTTCTGAGTCATTCTGAAGAGCTCAGTGACTTCAGGTGTTATACTGTGGCAGGATACCACCTTTCCAATAGGACTGTTCATGAATTTTCATCCCTGCTTGATATTCCATGGGCAAGTGTAAGTGATATTATTAGAAAGTGGAAGTGTTTAGGAACAACAGCAGCTCAGCCACAAAGTGGAAGACCACGTAAAATCACATAGCGGGGTCAACCACTGCTAAGGCACATGGGACCTGATCCAGACCTACGCCGATGCGCTGTGCTTACTAAAGCATAGTGTATCAGCGTTCATTTTGACGGACACTCCCCCTGTGTGGGCGTATGGCCCCTTCCTTACGCCGGCTGAACTG
>WWET01000374.1:20937-31690 GCA_011038615.1 Limnodynastes dumerilii
GTATAGACTGTTACATCTGTCTTCTGAACAAAGTGTATTTCTCTGTCAGAAGTTCAAAGTGAAAACCATCCGGACTCTTTTTCTACCTTTGTAGTAAATTAACCTCTAAACATCAAAAAACATTAGAAAAGATCACTGTACAGACTGTTACATTTCTCTCATGAAAAGTCAAAGCACAATGCGACATAACCTAATTTACCGTCCGCAGAAGATGGATAAAATAGCGTATAAAAACACGTCTGGGGTGACTTTCGCTGGGACTACAACTACGTTTTACAAAGTATGGTTTTCTTTATGAGTTGGACAGCAGTGTGTGTGTGTGTGTGTGTGTGTATTTATTTTAACTTAAATTTTATTACAATATGTATTGTTGATTATGTGGAGCCCAGCAGAAACATGATTTTAATATGCTTAGCTGGCTAAAAGGAGCCTTTGCTATCCCAAAAAGACATTTTTTTAAAATGATAATTTATTTTATTTTAATTTTTTTTGTTTAGTAGGTTGAAGGATTTTGTGTGTGAGCTATCCAATAACACTATAATTTGTATATTCTAATTGTATGTGCTTTGTGACAGTATTTGACTTTGATTAAAGTGCTGCAATTAATTTCCTGCATTTATTCATGTTTACACTAGATGGGGCTATAGGTTTTCTTACAAGTAAAATCAGACATCATGCTTCAAGTGATACTTCCTTATTGTCTTATCAAATTCATGGTTGTGAAATTGTTTACAATACACATATGTTGTCACCATTAGAAGTGGAAATTGACAATACAACTGTTATGGTGTTATTTAGAAATCTAATCTTGGATCCTTCGCATTTTATTAGATTTAAGTTATTTATAAATTAACACCAGGATCTGTCAAAGATTTAGATATATTGGTTTTTTTACTAAAAAGCATATTTTTTTTTTGTTTTTAAATGACAAATCCATTATAGTGAACGGTGGCTCAGTGATTAGCACTTTTGTCTCACAGAGCTGAGGTAATGATTTTGATTCCCGGACTAGGAATTATTTGTGTGGAGTTTGTATGTTCTCCCTGACTCTGCGTGGGGTTTCCTTCGGGTGCTCTGGTTTCCTTCCACATTTCAAAAATATGCTGGTAGGTTAATTGGCTGCTGACTAAATTAACCCTAGTCGTGTGTGTTTATGTCTGTGTTAGGGAACATAGAATGTTGCTCCAGTGGGGCAGGGACTGATGTGAATGTGAAATATTTTCTGTAAAGCGTTACATAATCTGATAGCGCTATATAAAAACCTGTTAGTATTTAATAAAAATCTAATGTGAGAAAAAAAACAACAACCTGTTAATACATTAATCAGAGTGTTATTGATTGTACAATTATTTTGAAGTAGGTAACTTGATTGCCCAGCTTACATAACTAAAATTCTAAAAAGATAAACTGCGTCCTGTTGGATTCTTACCTAGGTTATGGATCATAAATGTATTCTGTTACCTAAAAAGTGATACAACTCTCTTGAATTTTTTACAGGAGTACCTGCTGTGCTGGACTGGACAGACAATGGTTTCAGTATGTGTTTTGGAGTCAATCACCTTGGACCTTTTCTTCTCACCAATCTCTTGCTGGATTGCCTGAAAAGTTCTGCTCCAAGCCGTGTAGTCAATGTCACTTCCAATATGCACAAATATCAAAAGCTGGACTTTACTGACTTAAATTATAACATAGTGCCAATTATCACCTACTGCCAGAGCAAGTTGGCAAATGTGTACTTTACTCGGGAATTAGCTCGACAGATGGAGAGCTGTGGGGTTACAGCGTGCGCTGTTCATCCAGGTGAGTAGAAGCTCTTTTTCAACCACCACTACCGAGTCTAGCGCAAACTCATATCCGTTTCAAAATCTATATACATACTAATTTTAATACTATTTTTTCCTCCCTTGGTCCCACAATGATGGTTAAATGATTACAGCATAGTAATAAAAGTTCTTCCCTATACAGTCCATGTTTGTTCTGTGAATTTTCAATGTATTTATTAGGCCTCTAGGATTCCAAGGCAAGCCATGAATTGTCAGCACTGTTCTATGACTGCTATTTGAATAAGGACTCTTATTTGTAAATGTGAATTTTAGTGAATAAATATTTTCGTACATCTACTCCTTTCATATAAGATCATATGCAGACTTATGAATAGGCGGGCGTTCTGTGATCAGTACGACCAGAAAATGACCTCTATTTGGAAACAAAGCATGTGTGCAAGCTGGATCCAGAGTTCTGTCCTGAGACCATTTCTGGGCGGCAATCGCTAAGCTCCCTCCAGAAGTTTTAGGGTAGAGGATCATAGGTTCATACATAAGAGGGGAGTGGCCTCCAAGTGCAGCGGCATTGGAAATCTGGTTCCTAGCCCTACTAGACTATGAAAACATACATGCATTTTTCCATCCCTTTACAAGAAGAAGACTTCTTTACTAGTTATCATTAATTGGGATACATTTACTGTGCCACAATTATATAAGTGTTGTTTTATTTCTTATAAACCCCTATACTTCTATATATACAGTAGAACCTTGTTAGCTGTTGTTATAATCCATATTGAAAATGTATCCCTCTCTTTTGCAGGTTATGTTACTGGGGAATGGACATCCAAGTTTTCCATTCTCTTCCGTGCAGTCACGTGTGTCATCGCATCGCTGTTTTTCATCTCCAGCCAGATGGCTGCACAGACTGTAATATACTGCGCTGTATCTGATGATATTCTCCAACACAGTGGTGGCTACTTCTCAGACTCTAAGTTATGCAAGTTGCACCCACGTGTAGAGGATGCTGGAATTGCCAAAAAACTTTGGGAGGCCAGCGAAACAATGGTTGGACTTACCTCCTCCCCAAGAGAACATTTAGCTTCAAGAACCTGATAGCATCATTATAATTTTATGTCGGGACTAAGTGAGTCTGAGGGTGCTAGCAAGGGAAGTTATTGAAGTTTGTTCTCGGTCTATCTTTGATGCAGCTACAATCTTACCAGTAATTATTGTGTGTGAATTTGTTGTTCGGTATATTTATTGACTTTGTCACCTCTTAAGTAAAATTAGTATGTGATAATTAAGTTTCGTTGCATTCCAAAATTACATTCTCTTTCTATTACAGCAGTAATTATTATTGTACTCTGTTTTATCATTTATTGAAGGCTCAGATTGTCTCACTACTGTTCACTTCACCGAAACAAGAAAATTGGATGTGCATAAAATACTGTATAGGATAGATGTTTACTTATAATGGGCTGGATCCAGACTTAAGTAAGTGCTTGAAATTAGTTATTCCTGGGCTAAACCATGGTGATTTCAGGGGGAGCCAAGTTAATTGTATTTTTGCATGCAGGGATATACCTTTGAATTGGTTACTGCACACAGATACTGACCAGCTTCACTATTACACTGTTATTTAGATTTGGGATATGAAACATCACCTCTCAGCTCTAATACGGTTTGCAACAGATGAAATAGGACTCCCCTGCAATCAATATGGTTTAGCCCAGGAGTAACTAATTTCAAGCACTTACTTAAGTCTGGATCCAGCCCAATAGCTTCCAAATACAGTTCTAGTAAGTGGATGTTATTAGCTCTTTAGAATAAAGGTATTGTGTTATATTCCTTAGGAGAGTACTGTTTATTACTGCTGTTTTCATTGTTAAAGTGAAAAGGATTAATAGTAGAGTGGGTTGCTTGATAGGTTTATGTCTTATAAAGGAAATTATTCTGAGAGTGTTGTTTGCCGGCATAATTGTCTTTCGAAGGACCATTGTACTACAGCTGAACGCGGACTGCAGGCAGTCTGTATTTTAGAAAGCGACGGAAATGCAACTCCTGCAGTTACAGAGAGTGATCCACAGAAAGTTAAGTGTTTAACCTCCCCCATTCAGTTGGCGGCTGTATCATGTTTGAAATACGCTTGCTAGGACCAGCAACTGCATCCCATATTCTGATTTGTTGACTCATGTTACTGTATATTACTTTGGTCCCGGACAAAACATCACATTAAGTCTGTTGCTTGTGTTCTTGTGTCCCTTAGCATTCATGACTGTCCTTTACACCTTGTTTTCAATAAACAGCTAGGTGAGGTATATAACCATAGAGTGTGAAGTGACTGTGGGTACACTTTGTCAGTGATGTGCTGAGAGATCATTACAGTTTGTCAATGTTAGTGACCTCATACATTTTCTGTTAGTCTGGGGCTGAGTAACCTATTTAAGTACACATTGATTCCCACACTAGGCCATCATTAGAACAATTCATTGTTTTTACATTATTGATCTTCTAATTCAAGTAACAATACATACAGAATATGTTGCCCAAATGAGCTTGTAAGAAGTGTATGAGTGGGATTTGGCATTGGCTGACGTGTTTCCTGCTTTCTAGTAAAATGTGATATAATGACATAGAATATAAGTAAGCAAGTAAAGTTGTTGACTAACGATATACTGCTAATAATATATATATGCATGTGAATGAATAGGGTATTGATAACTAAGGCTACATACATAAAAATGTTTTCCTGTGTATAGCTGCATATGTTATGTGGCATGGCCTTGCCTCCATCCTCCCCCTTTATGTTTCAGAGTTTCCATCACTGTCTGTATATACAGACTTTTTAGTAATTGGCTTACTATGTATTACATTAAGGTAAGGCAAATAAACTTGTATAATCACACAGAAGCTAATCTGTTTTTTATAAAAGAGTTTGCCATTTTAGGCATAGTTGACAAAAACGGCGACACACTTGTAGGCCAGAAACATTGACTTTGGGATGCAAACCAAACATATTTTAACATCTATTCCAAGTAAATGAATCTAATAAATAAACTCACTTCTTCATGAAATCTTATCCATTCTCCATCTAACCCTCCCCATTGCTATCCTCTACCCAATCCTCACCATCCTTTCTCTCCTTCACTGCTCACTTCCCCCATCTCAATACACACCCACAACCATCACCATCACTCTCTTCTATCATCTTCCCTTATTTTTGTCTCCTCACCCAGGACTATATGCATTAGTAAGACTGACTGCAGACATGCATGCACACTACCTTTATATCCACAATGGAGCACAGCCGACCGATTCTGTGCCCTGTTTGGATCAGAGCCCTCCCATAGGAGGTATACATGATGGGGTGGGCATAGGCATGGCTAAGCCCTTACGTATTATGCAGTATCCCACATGGAAGGGGGACTGCCCCGCACTTCTATGTGCGGATTTGTGAATCGGAGGGAGGCTACGTTATGGAATGTAATCTTAAGTGTGAATATGGTCTCTAGTTTCCTGCATCACCTTGTTTTTTTATTTTGTTTATACTATGTAATCTTTTAGGCACTGCAGAACCTTCTGGCACCTTGTAAGTAAACATGTAAAATAATAAATGACATTGCCAGTTTGCTACTGTTTACCTTGCACCATCTGTCTATTTGACCTCAGTAGTCAGATCTTCCACATTTGTCTGTTTACACATTGGACTTGCTCATGTGTAGTCTGACCTCTTTCTAGAGATGTAGATTGGGTGTCTACAGAATCACTAAAAATGATTACATTGGTGCTGCTATTATTATACTTTCTAAAGAAGTTTATAAAATGGAGATAAAGTACAGATAATCCCTTGTGAGATACATAGCCAGCTACCTGTGCATCGGTCTTTAAAATGCCCCTTAATTAATTGCTCTAGCTTATTAATGCTAAATACCTGTTCTTATTGTGTCCTATATTATTTTCTACCTATACCATTTTATAACTGCAACATTACCTTAGTTCTTTTGTATTATTAACTCATGAGGTTAATACATTCATTTACAGATGAGGCGCTAGCAGCTGTTAAATATACAAAAAAGTGCTAAATCTCCACACAAGGTAATAAATGTTAAATGAGTCAACGGAACATGTTAAACCATGATGCAAATGTTTTCTTTCTTGTAAAACATTTTATTGCTTATATGGCCTCTGCAACTGACTGTTAATTGTTTGAGTGCATGGTTTCTCCTCTGCAACATATAATTGGCATTCAGTTAAATTTTTTTGTACAGTGAGTACATCAGGATCTTCCTAGTTAGGGGCATTGGCCAATAAATACAGACGACATAAGACTGGGAACTTCTGTGTTAAAGAAAGTTGAAGTACTTACACTGGGTAGTTAAATGCATGCAGCATTTATATTAAAAAAAGAAAAAGAAAATTATTTGTGTGAATATATTTGTTTCCTCATTATTTGAACCTTATCCTTATATTGGTACCAGTTTTTAAAAGTAAGAAAAGGAATATAGGATTTTAAATAGATCATCATATTTTACAATCTGGAAATATAAGGATTATATATCAGACTGTTATTATATACAGGTGTGCTTAACTGCATATATTTATATTGTGAATGAAACCTCCTGTTTATATATGTGCTGAATTAAAGTGTTATTTATGGTTTGTTATGGAAAGCCTGTTTTCATTACTTTTAGTCATGTTTTATACTCGGTGTCATTTCTTGTCCTGGAATCACGTTTCTATTTAAATGCTCTTGCGTACACGTAATATATTTGAAAAGAAGCATGGCTTGTGTTCTCTTACTAATGAATTTTACAATATGGACCTAGACATACCAGTATGTAGATGTGCTACCACTGTAAATGTTCGCTGAGTATGAGTATTATATTACCTGATCATCTTTGAGTACACACAAAATGGAAGTTGCTCAATCAATTTATAGCTAAATGCAAGCAGGTGCATGAAAGGCAGGGGTTAATCTGCTAGCAACAGAAACACAGGAAAGGAAATGCCCCAGCAACACTGCCATTAACCAGTAACAGACTATAACATTCTGTCTGTAAAATAAAACGCAGAAATGTCCGTTACACATATTTGCGCAAATATATGATAAACCACCAGCCACCGTCAAGGCCTTTCTGCATATGGTGGTCCTAACTCTAACAATGAGAGTCCCAATGTTGGGTCATATATATATGTTTTTAAATTGGGAGCCAACTTATCTCAGGTGGCTCCTCTTAAAGCCTCCAAAATAGCTGCTGTGGAACAACTCCCCCTCACAGCTGCTGCTCCCAGACAAGCTGTCACGCCATATACACACAAATTGGAAGTTGCTCAGTCAATTTATAGGTAAATGCAAACAAGTGCATGAAAGGCAGGGGTAATCTGCTAGCCACAGAAACTGTTCATCTTTGAATTCAGGTGGTCATAATCACATACTTGCCATATGCACAATTAATCTTCTGTTTGTACATTGTCTTCCTAAAATTATAGTCCAAACCCAGTTTAAATTGTGTGGTTTTTGCCCCTCCTATAAAAATGTTAGTCCATTCTATTTTCCATTTCTCCTCCTATGGGTGAAAACAATAAATTGCTAATTAAATTATATCTTCATATGTGATATTTGACAAGCACATTGTAGTCGAATTACTACAGCCTGTACATATGCAATGAATGTAATGTCATTCACTGTCATAAATCCTGTGTGTAACGTTAAATCATTTTTGTGCCTGTTCTTTGTTGATATAACTTTCAATTCCCAGGCTTTTATGTCCTTCCTGTTTTAGACTCTCCTCCGCATATCAGCACTCTCACATGATACATTCTCAATACTGTAGCCTGGCCTACAATAGTGGTAACCCACTGGCATGTCATACCTTGTTATTTTGTGGTAAAGGTTTGTTGTTATTTTGGCAGTTATTTTAGGCAAAGTAAAATAAGCCTCATCACAAGAGATACAAGAAACCAATACAGACATAATGAATGAAAAGATAAAATTATAAAGAACATTTATACATATGCAGTACAGAGTCAAAACAATATAGATGACAACAATATCAAAACAGGTAGTCAAAGCAAGGACTTGCACAGTTTTATCTTGTGCTTTTATGAAGCAAATAACATCCAAGGTTGCCTATAATATTCAGTTGAATCAATTGTGTTTTAGCTGATAGATTACATTAATAGGGTCCTTTTAGAACTCCCCAAAAAATGCTGGTATGTAGCTAGATTCTTTCTTCATGTTTAGTTGGTGGCATGAACAGAATATTCATGGTGGACAGATGGTTTCAGTAAGCATAACACCAATGTTTTCTACAAGTCTCAGTCTCCAGATCTGATCCCAAAAGAGCAAAGGACGTATAACATATACATCCAGTGTTTAGCGATTTTCACTACTGCGCATGCGTAGTAATTTTTTTACATAATCTACGTATCTTTTTCTTACATAGATTGCGTAAATGCGGTCTGAAACCCTCCATCTCCTGCATCCTAGCCCTAACCTTGCTTTTCAGCCCTAACCCTCCATGTCCTGCAGCCTAATCCTAAACTTTCCCATAAGGAAATACTTTACATATACAAAATGTACGGTAGTCTGCATCTTGCAGATCCAAATCTGTACAGACATTGTGGCACAATCAAAAAGATGGGTGTTTTCTGATCTGGCCCTCACTAAACATCCCCTTTTCAGAAATCTGCATCTGTTTCTTTAAAAGCTAATGGCTCTTTGATTCAGAATTTTAATATGATGTAATGGATCATTAAAATGATATCCTCACTGGAGCGATGAAATGGTTACTGAGAGTTTTAAGCTACCCCTTAGAGTCGATATGTAAAATGCAATCCTGTTTAAAACAGAAGAGTTCTGAGAAATGCTATTTACATAGAAGCCACTTGAGCCCATGCTTAAAACACCAGGTATTCAGAGCATTTCATGGAACTCTAGTTCTTTGGGACAGAAGTGGCTTAATTGCATCGGCAAATCTTAACAGCGTGTGACATGAAAACTAAGCAATTCTTTTGTCCCTGGGGAAAAAAAAGATAATGTATTTTTATTTTAACTAGGTGTTTACATATTCTAAACTTTGTGGAGCCATATTAAATATATAGTGTGATTTATTATTTATTATGATTTATTATTAGATTTATAATGTATTTTGTTATATTTACACTGAAGTATTGCTTGTATATGTGACTGAGATGAGTGGTTCACATTTCATGATTTCAGTTCTGACAGTAACAAATTTTGAGGTTCCCGCTCAAACTTAACCATGGCTCTTTTTCTGCCATCAACTATGGGCCCAGATCCTGGGCTACGGACGCCAGGGGAATTACATAATCCTCATACGTAATTCCCCTGGCTGTTATGATGTGCACACATCATAACTACGATAGCGTACCCGCCGGCATACGTAACTTTAGTTACGTACGCTTGCCGGTAACTTAAAGTTGCCGGCCAGCATGTTACGTGTGCCGTATCTCCGCCATATAGGCGGAGATAGGCATTTAAATTCGGGAGCAGGTTAGGGGAAGGCCCCTTACGACAAGGTCTGCGGACATAAGACCGAGTCGTAAAGTTTAAGGTAGGAATTGGGACACGGAAGTGTCCAGATCTTACTATCTTGAGCGGGGAGTGCAGGGGGCGTGCACTCCCAGCTACGCTGTATTAACTAAAGACCACACACGTCCGTAAGACGTGCGTTGGTTTGGATCCAGCCCATGGTTCTTAAAACAAGGCAAAACTTAATTTTCTTTGAAAAATGGGAACTGCATTTGTGGATTCTATATAAGGTACTGCCTTGTGATTTCAGCTGCCACTTTAGATCTGCATGGAGGTTTTTCGTCTGGAGTTGTGCTGTAGTAGTAGTCATTGGAGACATTACTAGTGGGCTGAAATGGTGGAAAAGAAGGCATCTTTACTCAAGATATCTTGCATACAAGTTCCACCTTTAATATATTTTAAAGTGTGCTGCACATAAAGTTATATTCACAAGGGACCGGAACCACCCCTGCATGTTTTCCCTACGTGCGGGGATATTTAAATCTGCACGAGAGAGGTGCGTGAACTCCCACTGTCTCTCCCCTCTCTCATTTGTAAAAAGCTTGACTTACACAGGCTGAAGTCACACTAGCGGATCAGCTGTCGGACCAACCGCTGATACGCACGTAAGCGGGTCTCCTATCCCACACTGTATAATTTCAATTCTTCCTCCCGCCCACCTTTGCGGGCAGAGGGGAGACACAGCCCCTTTGCTCTTGTATTCCATTGTACAGAACTTAGTTCCCTACGATGGAAGTTACGTTGGTAAAGCAGGCATAACATGAGGAGGGCGCAGATGGCCATGAGTCCAAAGAGTCCACTTACGCAATTTTCATGCATAAATGGTTTCTCGTGTGGACCTGTGGATATTGTCCAAGGTTATCTTTGTACAGTACCAGGGGCCAAAATACTGGCAGTATAGCCAGTGTAAGGCACAGGGGCCCATGCTGATACTGGGACCTGCAGCCGCCACGCCACCATAGCTCACCAGCATTAGGCCCCAGGGAACCCCTGCCGCCAGATGGAACTAGCTATAACTATTAGTTGTATAATAAAGGTTCACAGAGGCTCCGTTACTAGTGGGCTGAAATGGTGTAAAAGAAGGCATCATGACTCAAGATATGCATATTGCATATAAGTTCCATCTATATATGTATTTAAAAGTGTGCTGCACATAAATATTTATTCACAAAGGACTGGATCCACACCCAATGGTGGATTGCCTCTAAAACTCTGCTCCCAGGAGTACATTGGGGCCAACATCAGGCGCTCTGCACTCCTGAGGAGAGACGCTGTGGAGGAAAAGGATGAGGAGCGTGAAGTTAGAAGTAAATCCTGCATTGTATTCCATTTGGTCAGCATAAAGAGGTAATGGTGTGTGGGAATTGCTATATATATATATATATATATATATATATATATATATATATATATAAAAGGAAAAAAAATATATATA